>JAGKPW010000206.1:0-84931 GCA_019926035.1 Melaleuca alternifolia
ACTTTGGGGGATCAAAGACACTATTGATTAATTGACGACTTGGGTTTCTGGACGGGGGAAAAAACCAAATGGGTCAAGATCAGAGAGGCGAGAACGATCGAAATAGCGAGAGTCCCACATCATAACAAGATTATAATAAAGAAAAGGATGTTTTGATCGTGAAAGAAACTCACTTCTCCTTCTTAGCGATCCCAAGTTTTCCAACACGGAACCTCTCTGCGATAGAGATATAATATCGGGTTGCCTCTTCTTATACGGATTGAATTGAATTCCCACTCTTCCAAGTAAAGTTCACATCTCTCTCTCTCTCTCTGCTTCGTTTCGAGTCTTTAGACTCTGCTCTGCGTAAGCCGAACGAATGGGCGGGCCGGGCTCTCTCGCAGAATGGTTACTTCTCTAGGCCCAATGGAAGTTGTATTGTGTCGGGTCGGGTCGGACTTGGGTTTTCGGGTATGGAGGGAGGACCGTTTACCCGAACCGACTGGGTTCATTGCCCAAGCCCACTCAAATGGCCGGGAAGCATCTTAAGCTCGCGCTCGAATTCGTGATTAGATCCATGCAAACTAGACCCGATCAATGAGATGAGCCGGTTCTTTTCAAAAAAACTTCAAATGCTTACGATAAATAAATTCTCTTTCTTACTATAATGGAAGCATAATGTAGAGATACCCTTTATTTTGTTCAGAAGATGAAGATTGGTATCAAGTAGAGTCCAATTCATACAAATAATTTATGCCAAAATTAAGACTGGTGCAACGCACTAGTACGCTCCTAACTTGTGTCGATTCAGTTCTTCATTAGACACGGAACGCTCGTTTGAGAGATAGGAACAAGCCGACATGAACAAGCCGCGTGAAATTCAGGTTGAAAAGAAAAGGCGAGAAGAGAAAGAGGACGAGTCGCTACTGCTTCTCGGTCTCTGCTCATTTCCTTGCACCTGTTCATAGCAAACCCCACTCGATTCATAAACGTGTCTTCGAGCCACAACTCGAACTTCATCCAAGACGGCAAAAGAAATCCCAGCACCTGCCTAACCCTCTCTCTGTTTTCCATTGCGGCTTTTCAAGAAAGAGAACGTAAAGACGAACCTATGGATGGTATTGACCCCATTGAAGCGTACTTTCTTGGTAGGCACGAGTTTGAAGTTGTGGACTTGTCGCAGATGACATCGTGCTAGAGCTGAAAGAGTTTTTAAGAAGAGAAAGACCGAACTCTGCACTCAATCTTAGGACAAAATAGCGATTCTCACGAACGATGTCGAGACATTGTGCGCTCATGGTAAATATTCGAAGGAGTTTCGATCCATCTCTAAACTAATAGGGGCCGCAGTTTCGCCGCTGACGTTGAACAAAAACTAAAAGTCGGAAGAGAGGAACAAACAAGGCAGACAAATTCACTCCAGGAAGCCGGTTTTTGTCAGGATCGCATTCCTCACTCTGCTGAGTTCCCTCCCTTTCAATGTCCTCCCAACCCCTTCGCACACGGAGAACGGAGATATCCGAGACCTTGCCAGCCTCTTGGCCACCCATTCATGGGGAGGAACCATGTCGCCATCACCATCATCATCATCGTCGTCGTCATCATCATCATCACCATGATGACCAGTCCCATCATCACCGTCATCACCATAGGCATCGTGACCATGGTCATGCTCCCCATCGAAGCCATCGCTGCTCTTAATCCCATAGATCTTTGTCCAGTCGGGGATGTTGACCGGCGCTGATGACCGTTGGCCCAGCTTCAGAGTATCTTGATTGGCGGGTCTTCTTGGGATCGTTTTCGGGGCACTCGAGTACTGCCATGCAGATGAGGAAGCAGTGAGGCTCCTGTCAATGGAGTTTCTCGCGGTTGGGCTCGAGTCTTCCATTCCCTCGTTCACAACCGACCACACATCTCCCTCTTCAAAATCTCCATTGCTGCTCATCATCGCTCTCTGTTTGTTCTTAGCACAAGACCAGTAATCACCCATTCATGAAAATGCTTGCTTCCCAAGACTCTCAACTTCCTCAAAGGCGCCCTCCTTTATGAAAGTTAACGCTTTGTTCAGCACCTAAAGCCAGTGACCCAGAAGAGAGAGCGGGAAGGTCATGTGTGCTTAACTAGAGAAAGTTGTTGCTCTCGGCACAAATATATAGAGGGGTTTTCTTATAGCTCACTCATGGCCATGGTGAAAAATGACAAAAGCTGTTTTAAATTAGTAGTATTGTATTCTCTTTTGACCAGCTGGGAAAATTACTTGAAAAATCAGAAAAAGAAACAGTGCGACCTAAGTTTTCCAGTGACTGAACTATAGACGGAAGAAAAATGGGCTCTTATTATTATTATTTTTCCCTGGGGAATCAGAAGGAGGGGAAGAGTACAATATCAGGAATCTTCCTTGCCTTCGTGTCAATAAGCTGCAAATGGAACAGAGCTTTTGGAGAGGTGTCCCAAAAGGGTAAATTACATGGACAAACCGGGACCAAGAAAAACTTCCCTCTCCCTCTCCCTCTCTCTCTCTCTCTCTGGTCCTAATAACTCCAAGAAATGATCGGACAGACTCAGACTCAGAGGCTAATGTCAAGGCCATGAAAGCATCACTGCACCAGTGACAGAAGTTGATATAGACTGTTACACACCCAAAGAAAAGGAGAGAAATAAGTTGAAAACGACAAAAACTAACGTATGTTCAAATGCAATGCATGAGAGAGAGAGAGAGAGAGATAGAGAGAGAGAAGAAGTTAACTTCCCTGTCCTCTTCCTAGCTAGCTGGACTCGCAGAAGATAGAGAGCAAGAAAGAGATGGGTTCCTATGAGTATCTCAGTGACCCTTTTAACTCATTCTAGAAATTTTACTTCCATATGGTCCAGTGTTCTTTGTTTCATGGCAAAAAATTACTCAAAAGGTAAAAAATGGTCACTTCACCATTAATTATTACAATGATAAAACAAATGGGAGATAACAACAGAAGCACATCGATTCATGGTAGGAAAAACAAGAGCAGCAACTTCTAAAAATCTCTCGTGGCTGCGTGCTTGGAACTCGAGAAAGCACAACGGGAGATGAGATGAGGATGGCTCAGCCAGTGTGATACATTAATGACCTGAGGTTTCTTTTTCATCTGGAAGATTCATTTCTTCACTTAAAAAAGCACCACAAAAATAATTTCCGGCCATCTGATAAGAGGCAGGGATGTGATTGGAAGATGTGGAGATGAACGATTGGTCTGATGGAAAAGACGCCTTTTGCACTGTTTTCCGTAACCTTATCCTCTTAATCGCACAGCAACAATACAGCTCATTCGGCAATAACCGAGCTTGGGGATGGAGAAAAGAAATGTAGCGGATCAGAATATGCTCACTCGGGCGAGTGAGGTGACGACATGACAGCATTGTTTCGTAAAAGTTGTGGAGTTTCCCTCTAGGCCAGGGAAAAGAAGCCTTGGAGATGGTGCTGGAGTGAAAATTACCCTTTCCTGTTGCGAGGATCTTCGTGATTGCACACTGTCACTGAGCCTGAGTTGGCAACCCTAGGAGAGATGACAATGGAGCTGGCTAGTTATTAGTGTAGTACCTATTCCTAAACGTCTTATTCTCATGTGATTTGAAGAATCCTTGATCACAAAGTTAAAATCCTTGTTCATCGATCAGTCTCGGGAGGAATACGTGGTTTGTCTGTAAGGATTCGCTCAGAACGAATAGTAATTTTGGCTCGAACCATATCCTTTTGACCCTGATCGTGGAATGCTCATGAAAACGCCTGAGAGATTGTCGATCCCTTCTACTTCATTTTGAAAATCATCATATGACACGACAGATCTGATTATATGTATATCCAAAACGATCTTATTAAATTTTACTAAATAACGTGATTATTAACTATCTATGTTTAGAGAAGTCAAATCACCTTATCCATGGGCCCCGCTTGATTTGATGCCAAATCGAAAGTCGCCATATATTATGTGATTAAGTCTTAAAAAAAGGAAAAAAAAATATGTCGGCACATCTAGCACTTTGCATCCAGTCGACATTCATTTGGAGGGTCCAATATGACCAACCTTGGGAGATCTATGCGACGAAAAGCTTAAGGTCTACATAAGAATTTCAAACTAAGGAGGCCTGCTGTCCCCACATTTTCTACATCCGTCTTCAAAAGAAATCTCCCCTTCATGTCTATAGCTGCGGGTCCTATCGTCTCAATTTAGCTTGGGCATTGATTCCCGTGCTGGTTCAATAAGGGCCACCGCACGGTCCGGTTACTCTCCCTTGTTCCATTTTTAATAATTGCAATCGGTGTTGTTTTAATTGTTGAATTGACACGATCGATAATGTGACGGGCATTTGGTTGAGCTATCTAATATAATCGATTTTATCAAATCGTTTGTATATAAAAGAATTACAAAAAAAGAGAGTCGTGAACTTATTGTAATTGTGCCGAATTCAATCTTACATTTTTGATCCATTGATTGAGTCCTTAACTAATTTTTATTTGTGCTAATTCAGTTATTCGGTGTCAGCATGACACGATGGGCATTGTTATAGATGATTTATAATAATATTACTTTAAAAAAAATTATTATTGAGGTTGATCTCATCGGCCCTTGTCAAGACTCACCTCACCATTGCAACCTCACCCAGCCATGAGCGAGGCGAGCCGTCACCAAATCTGGTGGGCACTAGACTTTCTAAGGGCTGCCAAGCTTGACTTCACTCTAGCCACTGGCAAGAGCTCACCCTCTCATGATCAATTGTGAGGTCAAGCCTTGCTTGCCCTTGCCTCGACTTGATGACTGGTCAAAGGAAGGTGAGAGAGAGAGAAAAAAAAAAGAGAGAAACAAATTAATAGATTTTTTGAAAAAAATATTAAAAAATTTCACTGGTCTCAACACGTTAATGTTAGCCGACCAAAATTAATTGAATGGACTAAAATGACACAAATGCAAAATGTGTAAAATTCTATTCATTTAAAAAAAAGTTTAGAATTGAATTTGCACAATTGCAATTAGCTTATGACTTTCTCAATAATCTTCACTTCTATATACCATCATGATTGAAAGTATCATTACTTGTCGAGCGGTGTAGCCTCTCCACTGAAGTATGGGCGATGCTCAATTTTCGTGCAAACAATTTCATAAGACATGTGAAAATCTTCATCTCTTCAATTTGTTCCAGAAGCTTTATACTATGATGTCTAAGAACGACCTACAAAATCAGCAAGCATGTTGATTCTGGCGCACGGGGGTCCCAAGAATATCTCATGTGTTTCTTCTATCCCTTTCTCCTCCTTCCCTCTCAAAGTAGGTCATTTAGAAAGGCAAAAGGGAACAAAGACCACAGTCCTCTTTGGCATATAATGGAGTATGTCTCTACTAATTTACATTATCCGCACATAAGATGTGGAGCGACCACTTTCCACACCTTCTCTCGATTTTCCCTTGTCTCCTCCTTTCGGCCATACGACCCAACCACTTCCATACTTCACCAATCGAAATATTTAAATCTTGCTTTAGCAGCTAGAAATCAACCTATCTTTTGCTTCACGTCCATCGCCCTTGTCTGCTGACCTTTTGGATTCCATGATGGTTTAATTGACGTTTAGTGCTAGTGCACGAGGAGCTCCGGAAGCAATTGCTTTAACCCATCAGCCACATATGCAGCTTTCTAGCATGTGTTCGCTTCAAGTTAGCCCTTGCAATATGTCCATTTCCCTAGCAATTTTTACCAAATATCGAAAAAATGAAGAGAAAAAAAGGCACGTCTTTTACGGTACCAAACTTAGGACGACAAGTTTCTTAAAATTCTAGCTCAAAGTTCGTAATGCTTTAAGAAGCTATACGGTGAGAAGCATCGATCACGGGGAAATCGTTCTAGTACAATCATGTCATAACAATGAGGAACATAGTGGGATCACAGCATGCAAAATCATTGTGTGCAAAGAAAGCATCCTCCACCATCCGAAGAGAATCTACGAGATTTGGCAAAACAACAGCACCCTCTCACACGTCCCGCACACCCAAATCTTTTCAAGCAACGAGTGGGGTACCGATGAGAAGCTGATCTCCATTGAATTTGCTCATCCAATCTGAGCCATCGCCCCACCACCAACACTCCAATCAGTCGCTACACTATCATTTTCAGCAAGGCAGCATTCGCTCTTCGGTCCAACGCGGACCGAATAAGATCCGACTTCAGTGGACGAAGAGTACTGATGCACTCAAAACAATGGAGAGATTCGGGGTCAAAGAGAGGACCTTTTTGAGCTGAAGATTGGGCTTTGGGGGGAGGGGTGTTTCTTGTATCAAGGAAATGGACTACCACTGCACAATCCGTGATAAGAGTGTAGTTATCGATTCAGTCTTGAAGGTTAGATTTTCTAATTCCACTACTCATCTCTCTTATTTATCTTTTCAGTAATATGAGCTGCAATTGCTTCTGTACAGTGATAAACAAAGATATAGTAAAGCTGATCTAAAAAGGAAAAATAGAAGAAAGATCAATGGGTCAAGCTCTAAGCTGATACTTATTTTGCAGGACTTAGATCAAGATGAATGCACCTAGTCAAGAGCTCACCCGAAAAACTCAAGCAAATATACCCTGCGCGGCACCCTGTAAGTGTGATGTGATGGCAGTTGAATTAACTATTATCCACGGCTGAATTTTCATCCTAATTTGTGTGCTGCGTGATAGAGCTCCATGTAGTCGAGGGCTGGTCGGTTCCAAGACCAATCTTGTTCCATCACCGTCTTACACAATGAGTTGAACCAGTCCCGACCATCATACCAAGCAGATAATGCCCTGAGAAGCAATTAATAATTTTATATGAAACACTTCCGGAGACCAGGAGCTATCTACACAAGCATTAATCATGTGAGGCAACCCAAAAACACATGCTATGCCTGTTCACACTTGTGCGCTGGAATATGGTGACATAGACTTGATGTAAGCTCTAAATCTACTCACCTGTTTAAAGCATAATCGACCCCAGCAGAATCGGCTCCATCAAAATTGAATCCATTTGGCTCCAGACCTTGTGCTTGTGCTCTTTCTTTATCATGATCAACATCGAAAACTGTATCATGAAGTCCTACAAGAGGATTCATAAATGTAATGCTCCGGTTAAAATTGAAAGTGAAACCCTCTTTCCAGGCCTATTTAGCCCACATCCGTCTATGCAAACCTCACAATGAGCATGCAATCAGAAACTTTCTGAGCAAAATGTAAGTCAAGAAATAAAACTGCGAGAGGCAACTATAAACTAATAAAACTCACGACAGACATAATTTCAGTAGAGGCCAGAAGTTCAAGACATGAATTTATGAGAATTTCATTTTAGTGGAAGAAATATATAAATTGAAGGGTAAGAAATATCCACACGTACACGCTCAGAAGCTGGCCATATGATTCTTGTTCCCTCAAAATTGTTTATTAAAACCAACAGATTGACCAAAATAATATGCAAGTACGACCTAAAAGGCACTTAAAACTGAGTTACTGCTGAAGGGACTCTGTCAACATATAACGTACACAAAGTAAATTGTAGTATATGAATACTCTATTTACATGCATAGTTTTTTCTCTTATGGCCAAAGTATAAAGATAGTTTACTGCATTTGGCACTGCCTATCTCTGTCACAATGCACATGTCCTCATAGAATGCAGGTAAAAAGAAAACACCAGAGAAACAGGAAAAACATTTAGATGAGCAACTCCAAACAAGAGAAGGGATAGGAAAGTAAAAAATTCTTGTAAGTGACTCATCGCAGAAGCGATAGCTTCCTGGACGAAGCCAAGCCTAAAATATCAACTTGGCACAGGAGGCAAGCAGGGAGGCATTACGGGCCGACTACTATACTATAGGCTACTTCTAGCTTCTATAGTGGCCCTTCCACTTTGGTGGAATTGCTGTTTGTATTTGTACTGAAGGAACATATCAAACAAAGGCAAGCCCTTCTCCAGCCTGGGAAAAGCAGCGAACTCCAGAAGCTAGGGCGTTGTTCACCATTAGACACGAACACTATTCTGTTCTCAGTGCAAACCCGCCTTAGACATTGAATATCAACAATAAGAAGACACTCCACGATAAAAAGCTCAAACGCTTTCCTGATATCCAATTGTTCAGAGATTGTAGGCATAGGATTCTTTTTAGATAATATGTGCAGAAATGATATACTAACTTAATAAGATACCTCCAGTTTTGCGAACCACGGGTATAGAACCATAACGCATTGCTGTGAGTTGAGTCAATCCACACGGTTCAAAAATTGAAGGCACCAAAATGAAATCAGCCCCAGCATATATCTATACAAATGACAAAGCCAGCTTGTAAGTGGTATGTTGGTTTGTGAGAAGACAGATTCTAAAGAATTGAGATAGTGAGGACAACAAACCAAGTGAGAAAGAGGTTCATCGTAAGTCAAAACAAGGCGAGCATGGTCACCATGAGAAGAATGCAATTGATTGGCCAAATTTACAAAGTCATTCTGTATACGAGGATCAGGAGCTGAACCAAGCAGTATGACCTGTAATCATGTGCACGATGATCAATTATCTGAGGAGGATAGCATTTTCCTACTCTCTTGTTAACATAAAAAAGTCAAAATAATTAAAGTTAGGATATTAACACGCAATAACTTGAGTAATGAATGCTTCTTCCATACTTCTATAAGAATGGAGTCATCAGCTGTACATCGCCTTTCTCAAACATGCAACTTACCCTTTTAAATCAACCACTCAAATCAGTTGATGACAACTGCTAGTAGATTTATACATAGAGGAGAGGAGGAATAAAGATGTGAAGGAGTGATCAATCAGATGAGACCATTTTGGACCATCAAATCATAATTGCCCCATGCATTGCTTCCACATCAGCCTAATGACAGGAATTTGAGACTAACCCATCACGTGCATTGTATTTATTATACATAGACAACAAAGAGAATCAATGACAACCTGTCCATTTCGCTCCAATGTACGGCAAATTGCATGCTTGATTAGATGAATTCCTTTCTGATGGGTTAGGCGTGAAATAATTCCAACAACAGGAAGATCAGCCTTTTTCAAGCCAAGTCTTTGCTGCAAAACTTCCTTAGCAGCTCTTTTTCCCTCAACAACATTTTCTGGAGTGTATGATATCTGAAACATGCATCTCCAGTATAAGACAATCATATACAATACCCATCTGGCGCATCTTCACAATCAAGGTAGTTAATCAATATTTCAACAAGCTTGAAAGTCATTTTGTTGGTATTTACATATATGTCGAGACAACTCCAGCTATGTTAGATCACAGTTACATAGAATCTTCAATTTATTCAATTAGATAAAACAAAAGCATTCTTTAACAGATCTCTTTCTTGGAAGAACTTCAATGAAGGATCTTATCCCAAGAAGAGTGGTACAGCTTAGGATGATCTACCGATATAGGCATAGGTTAGGTGCAATGATTGATCTACACCATTATACATGTAATACCAGCATATGGTGTTCCTCTGCTGAATGATGTTACACTATGAATTTTCATGGTCAAGGGGGAGAAGTCTCAGAGCAGCTTGAACTGAGAAAGGAAAGAAGAAAGTACAACACACTTACGGGAATGAATTTGTCATTGTATGGGTCCCATATATCTGGATCGATTCCGTTCAATATGCCATTAAACTTAAATAGATAAGGAGCAATAACAGGATTTCCAGAAATCTCTTTTGAATAAGTGTTTGAGACCTGCAACCAAAAATGATGTAAATCTATGATCTTGTAATGATCAACCTGATATTACTAGCAATACCACTTCCTCCGTGAGTAATAATAGTAAAACAACTTCTTGATAACGGAAAAGAAAAGGATATCTTCAGAAAGTTCAGGAGCCTACCAGTCCATTTAGACAGTTGCACAGATGAAAAGACTTACAAAATCTAGAAAGAAAGCCAGAGGAACTATGCCCACATCCCTATACCTTAAGCTAGACATTAGATGCATCTTTGGGAAAGAGCAAATTATCAACCCACTTCAATTTATCCTCAATAAGAGAAATGTCAATCCTCTTTCTAAAGAGAATCAGGTAATGAACCTAAAATCCCATTTTCCCTAAAAGTCCAAACATTGCAAATATTATAAACTAAGGATCAGATGAAATGAAAAGTTGAATGAACTTGAATTACTAACAGTAGTAGCCTTGTCGGAGTAAGCCATAGCTTTCCCAATGAGATTTGCCCCAAATTCAAGGTTGTGGATAGTGAAGACAATCCGAGCTTTACTAAGACCATACTGCTTATAGTGGTCCTTAAACAACCATGAGACAGGTGCACTGGACCAATCATGGCAGTGGATGATATCCTACCAAAGGTCAAGCAACAGAAAAAGTTAGTCCATATTGAGGGAGAAAAAACAGTATATTTTTGCATTTATGACATAAGCTTAAAAAGCATCCTTGCAATTGACAAAAGAAAAAACAAGGACATTTAATCTTTTCAAGAAGTGGAATCTGCCAAAGTGAATATCCATAAACCCCAATGTCACCAAAGTATACATATGCATATTCAAAATGCACAGGAAGTCAAATCATATGATAAGCAATCAAAATTACTTATAAGTAATCTGGATATGAAATCCCCCATAACTCTGAAAATCATAACCCCAAGGATCAATAGCAATCAATTGATCTTACGGGATGGAAGCCACTTTGCTGTAGAAACTCTAATGCAGCATGGCAAAAGAAACCAAATCTTTCGCCGTCATTGTTACAGCCATATATGCAGCCTCTATAGAAAAATCTGCAAGAGAAAGACAGGTTGAGGCCTTTTTCTTAATGGATTTTACCATAAAACATGTACTTCAATAGAAAAAGTGCCCACCCAACAATAACATAGCAAAACTTGTGAAAATGATTGCATTATATATGTCACAAACAATTTCATTGAGAAATTTTTTATATGTCCAGAATAGCGACAACTGTCGTTAACATGTACTGGAAAATGATTATTTACTTTCAATCTAATATAAAACTTAATCTAAGGAAACCGAAAGAAATTCCCACGCAGGTTGCGTTTGTGTGTATTAAATATCATTTTTATATCCAGTTTACATTAAACATGAGTTGCAATTATTTTCTAATGATACGAGGATAGAAAAAGGACAAGAAGCAGGGGTCTAAGGAACTCTTTAGCTTACAGGATCCAGGAACATCAGTGTTGACAGTCAGATATGAATATCACAAATTCACAACTATAAAGAACAACAGCAAATCCATAGGGAATATAAGACATTATTCTATAGTCACTAATCAACATGCATGCATTCTAAGATGTATGGTCTAAAAGTTATCAGTTCCATAGCACCCTCAGAATGCAGAGCACGAGGCATCTAGACTCCGATGCTGAAATAAAAATCTATAAGCTATTAGCAGAATTGATGATCCATCCCACCATAAATCACGTAATTATTCCTCCTTTTATTAGCCACACAAAGTAACTTCCAGACCCACAGTAGAACTGCATATTTAAGATATACCAGGTACATAGTAAACTTTCCAGCACATGCCACGTGAAAGCTGGCACATTCATTTTCCGGCCCCTTCAACTTTTTCTTAAATGAAACAATATTTAGACTGCAGTTTCCACAAAAAGCCCTTTCATAGAGCTTTCATTGACAGCAGTTTCAAATAGAATCACACAGCTCAGGTTAGACATTTCTAAACAAGTTAGCTCGTAAGAGACCCCTGTATGAAGATGACCCATGTAATAGAGAGTATAAGCACCATAAGAGGCAAACAGTTACTACAGATATATATTTACCCGTTCTGTGGCTCCAAGAAGTACACTGAAACACCTTCCACCTTTCCATGCCAAGCTTTGATTTCAGTCCCACCCCAGGAATAACTCCTGTGAAACTGGAAGTCCTTGACCTAATCAAAGGATGTATACAAGAAGTAATTAGAGTACAGTATAGGGCCAACACTTCTGCAGAACTATTAAAGAATTTGAAAGATACGCAAGCTGATGAAGAAACTTTATCCAGTAAAAATAGCCCGATTTACTATATGATGATTTAACAGACAAGACTAATACTATATACTACCAACAAACATCATGAGTGTTAGAGCAATTAATATTAATCAATGTTTTCATCTAACAGTTTAAACTTTTAGAATAATTGGCACCGGTCCCACAAAATCTCATGTAGTATCAGAGCAAGAGGTCCTGAGTTCGAATCTTTTCAAGCCCCTACTTGTCTCCCCAATTATCTATTTTCATGCTTAGGGCGCGTTATTCTCAGTGTCTTGTCCCCGGACGAATTTGGGACGAGAAACCTGTTTGGCAAATTCTCATTCTCATTCTGTTCCTGGGATGAAGAAATGGCAGGGGATGGGTTTGGAACAAGAAATGAGAAACCAAAAAAAATTTGTTTTCTATTTCTGGGACGAGAATGAATAGTACCAATAAATAAGCTAATTTTTTATATTTTATTCTTATCTCTTACTGTCGCCATTGCCGGTCACAGGTCGCCGGTTGCCGGTCGTCGTCGCCGCCGGCCACAGCATTTCTTTTACTTTTCTATTATTGGGACAAGAAATTTTGTGCAATTACCAAACGCATTTCTGTTTTTTTTTTTATTCCAGATATAGAAATTTTGTTCAATTACCAAACACGTTTCTCTTTCCAAAAATTCATCTAAGAACCATTTCTAAAAAAAATCATTCTAAAAAAAATTATTTCTGGGACGAGAATGATTACCAAACGCGCCCTTAATACTAGGCGAAAAAACCAGACTAAGCGTGAGGGAGAGTGTTAGAACAATTAAGTATTAATTCACGCCTTCATCTAACAGCTTAAGTTTTTAGAGTAATTAGCAGTGGTCTCACAAAATCTCAAATGTGCAAGAAAAAACCAAACTAAGCGTGAGGGAGAGTGTTAGAACAATTAAGTATTAATTCACGCCTTCATCTAACAGCTTAAGTTTTTAGAGTAATTAGCAGTGGTCTCACAAAATCTCAAATGTGCAAGAAAGGTTACCTAATAAAGCATATTAAGGCCTTAAGATACCACACAAAAAAGAAGAGGACAATCCAAATCGGCTAACCATTTAAGCCATCAGTTACAATAAGTAGCAAGCTAAAGCATCCAATTACAAAACGAAGCAAGATTAAAAGTAGCAGCATCCCCCATAGAGGAACCCTGAACATTGCAAAAATATATGTCTTCCTTCACCTATGGAGATACAAGCACATCCAGAACAACTTAAAAGTTATAATTTTAGGATGCCAACTACAAGCGGTTTAGATATTCCCAAGCAATGAGAACAACGGACTGCCTTATGCTTGGTCTAGAATCAACCATGTGATGCCGTCTCAACTCCAATTTGGTAATGCTAGGCCTGTTTAGGTCACATAGTTACATATTGATTTCTTGCCAACCTTCCACAGATCTTAACTAACTCATGTTATAAAAGGTTAATTAATGCAATAATCACAAAGACTAAGAATAAGATTTGCAGCACAATCAACATAATAAAAAAGAAAAAGCATCAGAATTGAAGCTTACGTTGCTAAGGTTCAAACAGTCATACTTTGGAAGAACAATGTCAACATTGTGATTTAATTCTTGAACAGCACGGGATAGACTAGTCACAACATCACCAAGGCCTCCCACCTGCATCACATTATAAAAAGAATTTTGTAACACAATGAACTGCCTGTTATTGAACCCAGAAGAAGGCCAAAATTGTCATGGAATTTCATAGTATAGGTAAGGGAAGATAATGGAAGCTGTAAGAACTTAATAGGTGGAAGTTGATTTTTTTTTCTAGTCGTTGAGATGCAATGCAAATGCATCTGCATGTCATCAGACTACTGCTGCAAATTGTACGGCAATTTAACATGTAGGTCTACACATCTAATCATATTTAGAAAAAATCATATCTGCTTTAAGAACCCAAAAATTACAACCACCAAGCTTGTTCGGTTCCAACTTTACTTTCCTCACTGAAGGTGATTTTTCATCATACAATATCTGGAGATGAAAAATGGAAATTTAACATGGCCAACCACTTCAATTCCGACAGAACTGTTAAAATTGTGCTTAATTTTTTCCATATGCAGCAAATATGAGACAGACGGGAGTGGGGTCACAAAGGTACTGAGCAAAGCTTCACAAGGAAGAAAGCCAACGAGATGCTAACCAGAACTTCCTTTTGTTAAGGATAAACAGTTTTGGACTAACAATATTTGAACCTCTACTTTAGCTTAAGAGCTAGACAAACTATCAAAAAGGAGCAAGAACGATAGTTTACAATATGATGGCATATTTCAGCAAGCTCGCAATTAGTGCCATCCTTAATTGTCAAGGAAGAACCCCGCCATCCTTTTAACAGCATCCAATGAGAACAAGCCAACGGCAAACTTGATATATATCTAATGCCAAACAATGACCACTCAAGTTCATCCCAATCCCCATTGTGCAGCACATTATAGACTATGAAGGGTCCTCTGAGGGGCCATGGTGATGGATTATTTTTACTTCTCCGGATATTCATCCACAGTGCAGAACAAATAGGCAATATGGTAAGCAAAACCCTACTTCAGGTTTTGACAAATTTTGTGCGAGAATAGTAATATGAGCAAAAAATATCAAATCCATGTCCGCTACAAATCTGATTGCATTGGCACTCTCAGGTACTAAACAATAATCATGCCCTGAGAAAAGGATAAAGACTACCAACAAAAAAAAAAACCCACTAACTCGTCTCCAACTAAGTGGAATCGATACACGGATATTCTTGCACTTTTACACTCTCTTTAGTATCAAATCTTAACTCAACACTGAACAAAATGAGAAATTGAAGTTGTTCAAAGTATTTTCCAGGAGTAACCGATGGTCAAAAGTCAAGAGAAAAACGGCTGGATAAAGGAGCGTGAATCAGACAAACGATAATACCTGGAATCACAACACAGACATTACCTTCGCAATTGGGGCCATTTCAACTGCAATGTGTACTATATGCATTGGTGGCTCCCTTATTAATCCTCCAAACACAGGTATGTGGTAGTCCATGCCATATTTGTTGTCGAAAATTCCTCCATCTTCTCTCTCAGAGAACACAAAGTCTATCATGTAAGCATCCAATGGAATTTTCACTGCAAAGTAAGTCAACATGCTAATTAACTTGCATGTAATAATGATTTTAACTCTTACTGATAAGAGTTCTCAGTGTATGTCAGTCAATTTGTTATTAAGCAGCACAAGGATAGAGTTACTTAGAAAGTTTTCTCTCATATAGATAAGCATAATGGAGTCATGATGAGCTAAAACAATATCTAAAGAGTTCCTCCACGCTGCCATATTTCATTGTCTCTCTTTCAGCTTTACTCGACAGGTTACTTAACAGATATTTAAAAAATCAAAAAACACTTAAACAGACTTAATACTACTGACAAGTTCTTGTATTTCTAGATTTGACTTTAAGACTCACCAGTGGTTTTTACATGAGAACCATTTTCTGTAGGTACCATTCTCTGAGGCGGCAATGGCCCATTCCGGTGGGTCCATCGGTTGAAGGAGCATCTGAACCAAATTTCTGACTTTCCATGCAAGACTGTGTTGGCAGGGTTATAAAACACTGTCGCAGTATCTCCTGCTTTTACATCAAGGGGTTCAGTGAAGACTATGTGCTTTTGTGACAACAAAAATGTCTTCAAAGTTTGTTCCTTTGTTTCAGCCTTCATATATGCTGTTTTTTCAGCCTGTGACAAGAAGATAGAGCTAGACATAAAGATCTAGAAATCAGATGTCTCTTGGGGTTGTGGCAAAAAAAAAAAAAAATTAACATACAACTTGCACTTTGAACTGAAAGAATTTCAATAGATTAATGGGAGAAAAAAAAATTCCAAAACTTCTACCTTATTGATGACAATCGTCAAGGGGAAAGAATGACATGCACAGTGAAGATTTGCTTAAATTTGGGAAAGAATGACTGGCTCATTAGATAAAAAGGAGAACTGTTCTTAAGATGACTATTGAGTACCTGATATAATACCCACTATCGAGAAATTTCAAAGTTGTCTGAAGAATTAAAATAAACTGACCTTTGCGCGTATAGCTTCCTCTCTCAACCTCCTTTCTTCTTGAAGTTTCCTATATATTCGGTGTTCCTCCTCAACCCAAGACAACTCTTCAGGTATACTATTAGGAACAATAGCATGAAAATCCTGCCAGTGGTTGTTATCATAAGCAACAGCATTGTGTGGCGGCCCATCAGCAAAAACCCAATCCAACACCAGTGCTCGATCAGGTGCCAACACTAAAGAACAAAGAGAATAGTCGGTCATTAAAATAAGATTGCACT
The DNA here is from genome assembly GCA_019926035.1 of Melaleuca alternifolia. NCBI lineage: Eukaryota > Viridiplantae > Streptophyta > Magnoliopsida > Myrtales > Myrtaceae > Melaleuca > Melaleuca alternifolia. Next base: position 16,312 of record JAGKPW010000206.1, read on the forward strand.
ATCCTTCAGCAGTGACACAGAGGTAGTCAATTTTATATGCCTGCTGACCAAGCATAGTAATTATCTAAATTGAATCGGTTGCATGGAGTTATCTGTCCTTGTCAACAGATGATACATTTCATAGTGTAAAAACAGTAACTGGAATCTCAGTTAACTTTACTCTTAATTAGTGTGGCTTTGTAGAAGCTTTCTAAATTCAAGTGGTTGTCCTCAGGACACAATTGGAAACTTCAGAGATACACGTTCCTAATAATTCTTATCCTTCCAATGGCACACTCATAAACTACTTGAAAAGTGGAATAACAATCAGTATGTTGCCCCACAATCTTAGAGATTTCATGACAAGCCTCTGGTCCTTTGCCAAACACCATGTGCATTCTGGATATGAAACAAAGAAGGTATCCAACGTCTCCTATATGATAAAACATGAGACCAAAGGCCTACGTTATAGCCGACCTGCTGTGCGTAATATTTATTAAATTTATGTCTCAGATCAAGATGCACTGACCCTTATATTTGAAGAGTGGTATATCATTTGCTATTGTAAGGCATCAATAACTTAACGGTTAAGGAGAGGAAAAACTGAGGAGGAAGAAGAAAAACAAGTAGGAATATATTACCAATCTTTGATGGCCTACCAAGTGGGCATTGACATTAGCTTCTCTACTCCCAATTCTAACAAAAAAACTCGCCGAAGCACTCATGCTTTTGCAATGATTCGTCTATGGCAAAGAGAAAGAAAAGAAATGCCATATCTCCAAATCATTAGCTTGTATGCTCGGTTTTTTATTTAAACATGTGTGAATGTATTTCTGGAGAAAGAGGATATCCTCAATGCTAGTAAGAAGAGTATTAGAGATAGACAAAGAACTATCTGCAAAGTGCCTTAGGCAACATACAAATAACAAAGTCTCCAAGAACACAATAGTTTCTACTATTGTGATTTTTATCATGTCGACAACAGCATACAGAAATAAGATATGATGACTATAAACTCATACCTTCGGCATACCACCAATCGCCATCCTTCCTCTCAGATTTCTCAAGCCTTTCAACAATAGTCAATCCATCCTTCCAATTGTTATGCCCACCATGGATCCACAGTTCATTAGCATGAGCAAGAGGACCTGAGCTTCTATTATAATATAATCTCACCATATCATCTCCCTTAAACTCACTAGGCTCTATGTACCAAACATTGTCTACTAACTTTGCAGCCTTTTTTATCAACTCTTGCAATGCCTCCCTTCTCTTTTCTACCTCCACTCTTGCCTGTGTCCTATCTGCTTCACTAGCAGCCTTCTCTGCCTCTATTCGTCTCTGCTCTTCCAATTTTCTCTCTCTTTCAGCTTCTTCTTTCGCAAGTTTCTCGAGTTCCCTACGTTTTTCCTCCAGCAAAAAATCTTCAAAAGCTATGGGGTTCATTGCACCTTCCACGGGTATGCTAAAATCCTTCTTATCATTGTTGTCATAGACATTTTGCCCGTTAAAGAACACAAAGTCCATCTTATATGCTTCTTTGGGAATATGAATCAGGCAAGACCACCAATCACCACTGAGATGGGTCTTGCTCAGCCTCACAGTAAATGATTTCCATCGCCAGTCATTAAAAGCTCCCATAATCAGAACATCTGGCTCGTTACTTAGAGTTGACAAGCTTCTATTAAGAAAGATTTGTACATCTAAATCAGGCTTCACCACTGGAGGGTAAAAAAATAATTTATTACCTCTTGCAAAACTCTCCATGGCAAGCCTCTCAGTTTCTTGCTTTCGAAGATTTGCCTCCATCTCAAACTGTAGAGCAGCTTCAGCTTCTTGTCTTCGAAGATTTGCCTCCATCTCCAACTTTAGAGCAGCTTCAGCCTCTTGTTTTCGAAGATTTGTCTCCATCTCCAGCTTAAGAAAATCCTCATGGATTCTCTCCTCATCCAGCTCAAAATTTCTTACTTTCACTGTGTCATCATCCTGTTCATTGCTCTTTAAAGCATCCCCATTATCATCCACAACGTCAGCCACATCATCAATATCCCTCGTTGAAGCGACTTCTTTCTCCGGTGATTCGACTACCTCCTCGCTATTCCTGACCAGACTGCCATTCTTCACAGATCCATCTCTTTCAGTAGTCAAAGCAGCTGAATCAATGCTTGCTGTTGTTGTATCCTCGAGGTGATCACCAAACTCAGAATTTCTTTCTTCATCAATCTCGTTTCTCTGGATTAGTTCAAGATCTCGTTCTTCATCAGAATCAGATTTTAACTCGAGTGCAGAATGCTCACGAGTTGGATTACTAGTACCTTTCTTCTGTCCACCTTTCTCCGTATCCCTCTTCTGTGTGCTGGTTCCAACAGGAGCTTTGGGCGTGAATCCCTTTGGAGAAGATCCTCTGGGCCTGGCACTTGACATTTTCCGGTTTTTCCTTCTCGAAAAATCTATTTGAAAGATTAAAGGAATCTATATTATAATCTTAACAGCTAGGGACGACTAGAACTTATTAAAGTAGGATGCTTATCGGATGATCAAGTTCACCTGCACTCGCAGCAGTGATTCGAGAGGGAACTCCATAGGAAAGATTTCCGGTTTGCCATGCAGTAAGCTGATGGAAAAAGAAGTTTAAATTGGTCATTTCAGCGAGCTAATCCAAATACCATCAACATAGACCAGTTGTTCGAACCAGTAACGTTATCATCGGTTATATATATCCTAGAAGAAACTTAATGCTCTAAAAAATAGAGCTATTTGCAAATCACATTCGATTCCTGCAGAAGCCATCCTCTAATCAGTATCCAAATAATCCGTGCGCAACCTTGAACTCAGGCCAAGAGCAATAACTCTACTCGACGACGAATTCCACCGGTACACAGCACAGAATCGGACAGACCGAACGAACACGGAGAGAAGCAAAGCAGCAACCCGTACGGACGGAACTCATCGAAGACCAAGATTTAGAACGAGAATCCCTACAGAAACATCATGACGAATGGAACAATCAGCGAATACAGAGGCGGGAACCGAAAGCACCGACCCGCGAAGGAGCGCTCGCTACGCGAGGCTCGATCTTCAGCCGGCGTCCCTCGCCGAACGCGGCGCCGCAGCTCACCGGCCGCTGAGCTCGGAACGCCATCTCCATTACCTCCACCGGCGACCGGAGGAATCACCGGTGAAACCCGATCGATCAACCGAGCGAGCTCAATCTCGCTCCAGAACGAAGCATAATCGAAATGGTGACCAAAAAAAAAAAAAATTGCGAAACAAGTGTGCGGAGTTCAGTGTCTCTGAAACGGCGCCAAAAAGAAGTACCGAAATCTCAGCCATAAGTGGGTCCCCTTCTACTGTGCACATCCGGTGTAGGGGAATTAACCTGAACATGGAGGAGCGGACCCTTGATTCGGAATACCTTTCGAAGGTCTGACTGATGGGACGGTGAATGAAAGATAGGGTGATCCGCTCTGTTGGGATTGGGTGTAGAGGATAGGAGTCGCTGGAGATATTTGTCAGATTTCGATTTTTTCCATTTTTCCAATGATTAGAGGCTGCGAGTCCCGCGAAAGTAAAAGGCGGGGTCCACCAGAAATTGCCTCTCCGAATGGGAACACGCCACGTGGGGACGCACTTGGTGTTGAATCCGTGGAATGTTCTACCTGATTCACTGCTCCTTGTCGATGCTCTTTTCGATTACTAATGAAGGTAAGGATGTAAAGTGATGTTGGTGAGAACATGGGACATGTCACCAAATTCTAGAGCTACCTACCTTTCTTGTCGACTTAATACGATCCTAAAAATTCAATCACTTAGATTAGATTAGGACTTCGTTAGTGTAATAGTCTTTGGCCCATTGTCAGAATAACATCATATCGTTAGTCACAAATTCTTCAAAGAGTAGATCTCATAAAAATTTCTATTTTATTTTTTTAAAAAATTTTTTGTGGTCCAAAACATAATGTTATTCTCGTGATTGATTAAATATAATCACAGTCATTTTTCATTAGATTGACGCCCCAAGTGAAGCCTATCCAAAGCTTAATGGATCTTGCTCAGCATTGACCCTCGTCTTGAATCGATCTTGAATTAATCTTGAATCCAAATCGATTTGAACCAATTAAATTTAAACCATCCTTATCTAATCATGACTTTGCGGATGTGTCCACTAGGATCATCCCCAACCTTGGCTGAAATTTAGTGATTCCCTCATCTTTGGATTTCGGTCAAACCTTGGTCAAACTCGATCAAGCTTGTTCCATTCAGGTAGGCGCCAATCTTGTCTCTTTTCTTCTTGTGGACCGAATGGGGGCAGGACTTGCCCAAAAACGACCGGGGCGATTCCCAGATAAGGAAAGAAAGGTGCTGGTAAAAGTTGCTGGCCCATTTGCAATTGGTACTTTAATCAGAGCATCGTTGATGAATCGGTTAAATTAAAGCTAATAATTTGGTACGAGAGTTGACTAACTTAAAGCGGAATCAAAAGAGGTCAATAAAATTTCATTAGAAAAGAATGAACTGGGGTAATTTAATCTTGTGAAAGTTGGTAGCTTGCTTCAATTCATAATGGAAACTTCTAAAAGTAATTAGTACATTTAAGGCACTGTTCAAAATCGGAAATTTTACAGTTTGTGAACCATGTAAAAGTTGACAGATTTAGAAAAGCGCAAAATAAATATCGGGGGAGTAAACAAAGTGAGAGTTGTTAATTTAATGTTTGGTGGTAATTTAATGGGGTGATATGCAGTGAGTCACACTAGTTTGAGATGGTAATTCCTAAAAAGAGTTAGTAAATGTGATGGCTACTAACCAAGAGAGATAAATAATTAAATATATTTGTAACTAAAAAAAAGTCGGTAATTTTTAAAATAATAATTAAAAGGTGATAAGTAATTCAAACGAGAGCTAGTAATTCAAAATTAGCTAGTAATTTAATATGAAAAAAGTAAGTAAGTAACTATAAATTAGGTTGATAATTTACTAATAAATTACTTGAAAATGGTCACCAATCATTTTCTTTTACGAACACTACTTTGACAACTATCAATACTCATTGAACTTTACCGGCACAATAAAAAAAAAAATCCATACTTTTTAGTAAGGAATGATACAATTTTGCGAAAGTATATACACTAATTCTCAGGGCTCTCAGGGATTGCCTATATCGGTCCCATCTTCTATTTGATAGGTTAATAACAAAATTTTCCTAATGATATCCTTAATATCATCAACGAGCACTTGGTAGTAAAAGAATCTCTTGAATTCCAAATGCTAAGTCCCACAAGAGCAAAAGAGCAGGCCACTGGCCACCACATGAATTGAAGATGGACAGCCGCACTCCTTTGCCAGTTTCTGATTCCGACCACAAGATCAGCACCAAAGTACGTGAGGCTAGAAAGCTCTAGGAGATCAAAGTCATGTTTCATACTCCTCAGAATATTCCATTCCATGCAAACAGATTCAGTTTACGAGCTCGGTCTGCTGAGGTTTGAGTAAAGATGAATATCCTCGGCCGATTAGGCCGAGGAGGAAACAGAGTTCAACATCTATGACTAGGAAGAAAAATCGATGCTTTTAAGGGCTTGACATATCCCATTTATGTATTTTTTTCCTATGCTTTTCTTGTCAAGTTTGAAGCTCGGGTGAAGTTATGATCTGATTACAGTGCAGTCGCAAAAGCAGACAATCTCATGTGCTAAGTGGCATCGAAGTTCTTGAAAGGGTTTTGGCATTGGAAGTGAATGGAAGTTTGTGTAAGTTGTTGAGCCGAGCATCAACACTTGCCGGCAGCGCAAGTCATTTCCCAAATTCCACCGACAGAGCCCGGAGTTGCGGTTACATGCGATTCCTGAGTAGCTTTTTCTGAGACCTTTTACCTTTAATGTGCTGCTCATAGTTGCAGCAGTTCATCAAGCAACAAAACCATGTGATCCAGTCTTTCCAAGAATCTCAACCAGGACAATGCAATTATAATTGGTTATGTAAGCTTTGATTCAACGTCGTCTGTGCCAATGACCATCTCTAATTTTCCGCTGAGGCTGGCAAAAGGGGCTTGGTTGATTCCCCACAAAGAATTGGCTCCCCAAACGGCAACTTGTGAATATTAACATCAAGGATCTTAGTATCAGATTAGTCACCTTCTTGTTGGTAGTTTGCACTCTTGTAATAGTAGGCACTTCTTTATTTTCTTTTTCTGGGTAAATCTGGACAGGACTTGCAGATATAACAGGGTGGAAAGCTGAACGAAATGCAAGTAATTCTTCTACAGTTCGCACCTCCTTATGGGAATGCAGCAGAACTATAAGAATGCATTCGCAATACAAAAGGAAATGAGACATTGCAGTTTCCTCAACTCTCAGTAATGAGAAAAAGGAGTACACATCGATCTGCTTGGACCAATCTCTAGTCTCATAGCCATTAAATATGTTCTTCTGGTTTTTTTCGTTTCCAAGATTGATAAAAGTTGACAGATGGAATCCCAACAGCTGCATAAGATGTTCCAATTCTTGCAAGCGGCACTATGAGCAATCCTTGTCTGGAGAAACAATTTGCAATGGTGGCATAGATTATCAAGTTGGATTCCACAGCTTCAATGATATCCAGTTCTACTGCTTCTTTGAGGAACTCGAGCTTGCATACATACTTACGAATATTATCTTTTGAGGGTTGCTACATCATTCACCAATTAGAACAACCGAGTTCATGTTCAATATCATTTTCGTAAACAAATAGTGAATAAGATATTATGCCCTCAACTAACCGGTCTCTTTTGGTCATCCAATTTCCATCAGCAATAAGAAAATATCACCAATTGGTCTTATGGGGGCATAATCTTATGGCCTTAGTACGGTTGTATGGATAGGGAAATGGCTTGGCATCACCTGTGCATATGAGAGTGAGTTCTGTTGTGCCATGAAGTGGAAATCTTAAAAAGGACCGCCTTGTTTAGCCTTATCAATAAATACACAAACACCTGCTTTGAAGCTTGGTGGCTTGTGCTTTGGTCATTCCGAGAATGCCAAATCGAGAAACTCACAGAACCCTCCTCGACAACCCATCAAAGGAAGACAACTACCATTCTTCCCTTCCTCAACCACCAAAATCCATAATGCCGGAGAAAAAAAGGAAAAAAACAACATCAACATTATCAGTCAATCAGTCCCCTTCTTCTGTTGTCTTTACAGTCACAAATCTCCTGTTTTGGGAATTTCCAATACACCCTCTTGTGATCTCTATCGGCAACTTTGTTTTAGTAGTGAGGGGAGACAAAGACCGCAGCTCTTATGTAAGCAATGGGACCGCAGAGGGTACCTATTTTAAGTTGACTAGTTTAGAATTAAAGGATTTTTTTTTTTTTTTTTGCTTAGAGAGTGAAAATAGCATTCTTCCTTCCTCTCCATATTGCTCTAATGATGACGAAAAACAATGCCTTCTTTTAGGGAAAAGAGGAGACTCAAAGGCTGAGTTTCTCTGAAGATGAGGAGAAACTGATTGCTATGATGTTCAGCTTCGTGGGAGAAAGGTAATGTGATTGCTTCATTAAACGTTGTGAGATTACTTTGGCATCATATCTTTGTGCTTTTAGGCGGTCACTTATAGCTGGGAGTATCCCAGGAAGAGCAGCAGAAGAGATTGAGAAATTCTGGGCTTCAGAGCACTCTGCATCTAGTCGTCTTCGAGTTTAAAAAATGAAGCAATAATTGCACATAGCTTCTCTCTCATAGACTCATGTAGATAAATTCAGTCCTCCTTTTGCTTTTATAACTAGCTCCTTTGGCCATCAAATTCAGTTTTTCTTGGTGTTGGGGCATCATTCTCACAAGGTTTCATCTGACTAAGAGTGTTTTGCTTGGTCATGATTAGGACTAGCTTTCAACCTCGAAGTTCATCGATAGACATTGTTTAGAGTGGACCGTTTGCGTATTATGTTAGAATTGAAATAATTTCTGATAAATTTTGGCATTCCATATTAACTAAAGCTCTATCAGGATTATCTTTCTAATGTATTCACTGCACACTCTGTCCAATTTTATGCATTCCGCCATGAAGCCAAATGCCACGTCAACTTTCTCCATTAGTCCTTTAACGGAATATTAATGTTGGTGACTATAGTAAAAGATAAAAATTCATTAAATAAATCGATTGATAATATAAAAAAAAGTATTGAAATGATTTGAAAGTTGCTTAAATTTGAATAACTACATAGGGGTGGGGACAATTGGAAGAAAAGAGACAATGCTTTATCATTCTTAAAATTTGGATTATTGCTGAAGACTCAACATAAAGTGAAGTGTCGGTGGCGAAGCCGCTTAGGTGTTCAATTGGTTCCAGCTAATAATGTTTGGCTTCCTAATTAATCTGGGATGAAATTCTGATTTTTGTTCTTTTTTATAATGCTGGGGAATACCCCGATTTATTCAGAGGAATGAATGTTTTTACGGCCAAGAATCAGTCGAGTCGATGAAGATTTAGCGTTAGGTCGCGCTTTAATAGGCATGACAATTAGTCACTCCCGTCAATGCAATTTTCTTAAGGCCACACCAAGGACTGTCGACCGATAATCAGATTGTCGGACTCAAAGGATATGACTTCACGAGCAGTGAGATTAGTCGGGTGTTTTAAGAGTCTCCAAATGCTTAAAAACATTATCCACAAGCTTCCACGAGCTTGTAGGTTGATACTATGTAAAAATTTCACGTGATTCCTGTTAACTAATGTAAAGTTTAATCGTTAGCACTTAAAATTTGTAACACAAATTGCAAGTATCTCTGATCCAGTAAACTTTAAAACCTAAGTAGGATCAGCAGCACCATAGCTCAATACCTTTGCCATTTTGGAATCCCCAATATTTCAACATCATATCAGATGGTCTCCAAATACAAAAGAATGTGACAATGCTTTTGCTTTCCTTAGGGTATTGTTTCTTATCTCCTCATGACCATCTTCAATTGTCCTCTGTTGATATCTTATTCCAGCTAGAAAGGACGTCTCAACTACCACATATCAAATCTAATATCAAAACGCCAAATAAGTGACCGAAACAATATAATTTGGTGATTATTATCTGGTGTGGTCATGAATTGACCATCAAATCAATACCATGCAAGCAAAGTTTTACTGGGTTCATCATGACGCGGAGCAATTAATTTATGTGAAGTTTCCTGGCTAAATTTTTAGATGAGCCCCATGACCCTCATTAATGTCATCCCCAATCGCAATTATGAGAAATCCCACTTGCAATGTGGAAGATGACCTTGACTCAATTGAATTTCAATCTCAATTTCCTAAGCTAACCCTATGTGGAGATTCGTGGAGATCATTATTAGATGGAGTGATGATAAATGCGAGGGAACTAATTATATTAACTGAAGCATTCTAAGCTTGTCCTTCTCTAGCTACAAGTGAAAATACGTATATAGCTCAATTTTCCTGCATTTAGTCAATAAGTTTCTTGAAGCCGTCTAACTCCTATTCCCGTTTGAACCGAGTTAATGATGTTGGACTTTAATTGATTTTTCTCACATAGAAGGGGAAAGGATAGAATAGCCAGATTTTCTTTTCATGGATCATGCCGGCAAGACTTGACAAAAAGTTGCCGACGGATTAGCAATACAATGATTTTCCTAAGTAGATGCCGTTAGTACTTTGTAACATAAAGACAAGCAATGAATGGAAATTGGAAGTTTCCTCAGGGCTCTTCGTCTGCACTTCTCAGATCTTCTCGGCGTTCACCTTCTCCAACTTGTGGAAAAAGCTATCTGCCCATCATTGTCTCTAGAAGGGCAATGAAACCCTAAAAAGAAGAAAGGCAATGAAAGCCCACTGCGCCCCAGCTTGCACTCCTTTTGCTCCTTTAAGTGGTGCCCTTCTCTTTTAATGGGAGAATTGATGATTTCGATATATTTTGTGTTTGAGCCAATTCTTGACCAGAAGTGCAGCAGACAAGATTTGTCACCTTGTGCTTTTAAAGCTGGTTGTGTGTATTTAAGCTAGAGGTAGTAATTTGTCTACCATTGTAACTGGTCAGAAGCAATTTACGTTCTTGCTAGTTACATTTCTCTTGGTAGCAAGGAGTTAAGGACGCATGGAAGTGAGGCTATATTAGGTTAAAGGCCTTCTTTGGGAAGAGAAAGAAAGTGTCGATTTTATTAGATTTTTGTGTGTCGATAGTCATGTAATTCCGGTAATTTTTTACTGCTCAATTTTAATTGCTCTATATTGTCGACGATTAAGTTGGGCAAGGTGCATCGATATTTGTAAAATCACAAACAAGTAATTAATTTTGCGCCACTATACTCTTTCTCACTTCATGAAGCATAATTTTGACCAAATCACTCTCCTCTTTATTTAAAGCTGGCAGAGTAAAAGTTAAATGACTTGTCTCTTTATCATGTACATAATGTCCTTATAAGTTATCAAGTAACAAATTGAATGGATCGTATTATTTACTATGGTATAATCCTGATATTGCTCATGGAGCATATGCAGTTTGTGAGTGCCGAGAGGACATAAGGAATAGAGTTGATATCAAACCGCTCCTAGGAAGAACAAAAGTAAGAAAGAAAATTCAACAAAAGATGATAAAGGAATAGGAATGGTGAAGTTCACTGCTTTCACTATATAAGAAGAGCTCGAGAACTAGCAAAGTACGCCTAGTAGCTTGAAAAATGGCATCCAAAGCTCTCATCTTCTTGGCTCTCTTATCTCTCTCAGCAATGTCGCCTAGACCTGCCATTGCAGAGATCAATGAGGAAGACAAGCCCGGTCTTGTGATGAACTTCTATAAGGACACCTGCCCTCAAGCCGAGGACATCATCAAGGAGCAAGTGAAGCTCCTCTACAAGCGCCACAAGAACACTGCATTCTCCTGGCTGAGGAACATCTTCCATGACTGTGCTGTTCAGGTACCAAACCCACGTCGTGCTTACGATCAGTTCGGCTCGATTTTTTCCGAGTTACATGTGCAAAAGAAAACAGCTTTTACGTTATCTTTCACTCATTTTCCAGTAGTTTTGTGCTCGGGTTCAATCAATGAGCTTTATCTGGAGTTAAAGAACTCAGATCTCCGAAGTGAGGCTTGGTCGAGCTAGCAAAATGAGAAATTATCAAACCCGATCTCCAACTTTTAGAATTGAGATTTGAGTTCAAGAAATGTACTATGCTGGCTCAACTCGGCTCGTTATTCTCGATAGTGTTTTGGAAACATCATTTGCCTAGTGTGACGTTAATGCAGTCATGTGATGCTTCGCTGCTCTTGGACTCAACGCGGAGGAGCTTATCGGAGAAAGAAACTGACCGAAGTTTCGGTCTAAGAAACTTCAGGTACCTCGACACAATTAAAGAAGCTGTGGAGAGAGAGTGCCCTGGAGTTGTTTCTTGCGCGGACATCCTGGTGTTGTCTGCTAGAGATGGCATAGTCGCGGTACTTGCTCTTGTTCTTGTCCTAATTATGATTTTTCAGTGAGAATATATAGAATCTGTAGATTTTTTTTCTTCCTGTGTCTCTCTTTAATCTCTCTGTCGTATATGCTCTGCCTATCTACTAGTCCTCTTCTTTTGTTTGGAGTGAACCAAATTTCTATCTGTACACTTGTCCTTTCGGCTGATGTTTGCTAAATCTGGTAAGTTCACATTTTTCCTTTAGGGACGAACTTAAGTCAACTTTGCCATATTTTACCCTTCTTTCAATTGCTTGCCCGCTTGTTCTCATATGGAATTTCAAGAAAATTGGTGAAATCTGGTCTTGAATTTTACTCTCTGAACAGCTCGGAGGCCCTCACATTCACCTAAAAACTGGGCGGAGAGATGGTAGGAAGAGCCGAGCTGATGTGATTGAACAATACCTTCCAGACCACAATGAAAGCATTTCAGTGGTGCTCGACAGATTCGCAGCCATGGGAATTGATACACCGGGAGTGGTTGCTTTACTAGGTAATTTACTATATGATGCTAGTGCTTCGTCATGAGCTTTATCTTCCTAAAGTTGTTTAGCCTGCATATTGTAAAATAAGTAGGCATGTTTTGTTAAAATAATCTTCGTTGCTTGGTTGGTGCATCATTCTGTCTCCTGAATTTGTCTAACAGGAGCTCACAGCGTGGGCCGAACACACTGCGTCAAGCTGGTTCACCGGCTCTACCCGGAGGTCGATTCTGTGCTGAACCCGAACCATGTTGAGCACATGCTTCACAAGTGCCCGGATGCAATCCCAGACCCAAAGGCCGTGCAGTACGTAAGGAACGACAGAGGCACACCCATGGTGCTGGACAACAACTACTACAGGAACATACTGGACAATAAGGGCTTGTTAATAGTGGACCACCAGCTTGCCACTGACAAGCGGACCAAGCCCTATGTGAAGAAGATGGCCAAGAGCCAGGACTACTTCTTCAAGGAGTTTGCAAGGGCCATCACCATCCTCTCCGAGAACAACCCTCTCACTGGTGACCAAGGTGAGATCAGGACGCAGTGCAATGTTGCCAACAAGCACCACTAGAAGGAGAAGATTGTTTTGCCTCCTGCTTTTGCTTTTTAGGTTCATCTGTGGGAATGGAAAAAAGAAGAAGTGCACATGGTGTGAAGATTGTGCAGATCTTGTGACCCTTTTCGTGCATTTGTTTTCTGCTCTAAGTTGGAATAGTTATTGTGCGTTGTTGTGCTATTCATGGAGGTTATGATGCATGTATCATTCTGAATTGATATATCTATTAATGAACTTTTGTATATTGCTTTCCTTTTTTCTCTATCTTCGTGATGATGGAGGCATATTGGTCTTCAAGAAAGAGTGATTCATTAGCCATGTAGACTAAAGCAGTGAGGATAATGAATTCAAATGGTCCCCCATACAAAGCAAAATGAAACAAACAAAGACGTACAGTCAACTAGAACATGTGCAAAGAAAGGTAGTGGACATAAAAAAGGATAAGATTTCCATGGACCGGCAGATACTTTGTTGCGTATCCTCCTGCAATATTAAATGTTCTGGTTGGAAGCTAGTGCAGAATTATGGCACTCAGACAAAAATGGAGCCTTCAGGTAACAATTCAGATGTGTGGACCATGAACCTCTTGAGAGAGTCTTAAAATAACATTCCACTTTATTGAGAGATTTATATAGTCCATCCAGTAAAAAAGAAGTTGCTGCATTGCCTAGACTTATCATACATAAGTCCACAATAAAATTTACGTTTCTCAGATCACAAGGTGAAAATTAAGCCAATCACTGCTGCAACAGAGAAAGAAACAGTCTCTTGCATATACACACATCTAAATAACACACCTGCACAGAGGAAGGGGTCAAAATTGCACGATGTTTGGATGAGCCTGGTCAATCTCAGTACAATCTTTAGCTGCTTCAGTATACGACCTGAACAAGTCATGGTAGTCAGCCTTGATTTCGCCGGCACTTCTTTTAGCTATGAACTGCTTGAACTGCTTCCAGAAACATCACCAGAATGGTCTGAGACTGCATCGGTCTTTCCTGTGACTCCGACTACTTTCGGGAAAGAACCTTGCGAAGGAGGATAGCTGTAGCAACTGTGTGGATGAACGGAGAAATAACTTGCTGAAGATGGGAACGGGGCATAAGCATATGAGTTTGGATGAGGCCAATACATCATAGGAATGAAACTGTTTACCGGCTGGGGGGGTAGGTACATATTATATGATGTAGGATTAGAGTATGACATGTTATTAGCATAGTTGTTGATTGCCGGTTTTGAACTTGAATCTTTATCTACTCCCAGTGCTTGATTGTGGATAGAGTTACAGCCAACTAATCCGAATTGAGGAGCACAGCTTGTGGTTACTGATTGTAGATAACCTAATGATCTTTGTGAATTTAAACGCTTATGTGCAGCATGACTATGCCTTTTGGGTTTGCATTTTGTTGAGACCTTCTTGGTAGGAGATCGGTCCAACTTGAGGGCAGCTTGCTGCAAGAATAAGTCATACTCTCAAAAAATAGCTATAATCCATTGGAATAACGCAGCAGAAATAAAAGGAAAAGATAAGGGGACAAAAGGGAAACTTTCTTACAGAGATGGCGTTAAGAAATCATTTCACTACTCGTGCCTGAAACTAAATTTGCATAATTGGTTTTAGTGAAAGTTTGGCTTGTAAAAAGACAGCAACTGTACAGTTTGCTTCCCCAATTATCATTCCTATGGGTGCTCTGACATAGATGTGAATCGTGTTGCTGTGACTGAATTATTGAAGAATACAGAGATACAATGGACTTGGAACGGCAATCTTACCGTGTTGGAGGTTTCTGGGTGCTCCAGAAACAATTTATCTCCTTCGGCATCCTCATCCTTCCTGCAGCACACTCACAGAGCTTTACTAAGCAGTAAGCATCGATATAAATATGAAGGTATAGGGATGCAAGAAACATTAGCGAATGAAAATGTTTTCCACTGATCTGTCAAGTTCTTGCTCATACTGGACTGTTAACGGGTGTGGTAGAAGAAAATGCTACACCATTTGTATCTGGCAATAAGAGCTATTCAGCACTTTTACTAGACTTCCTATACCTGTAGTACTTTTGGAGCAAGTCCAAGCTTCTGTATTTGGTCTCCTTTTGAATCAGACGATCAGTGAAACCAGCCATGAACAAGAGCGTTATGCCCAGGGCCTTAAAGAAGTAACTTCCGTTACGGACATGGACCAACATCGCCATTTTGCACATAAGCGGCCCGAAGGATTTCAGTTTGTTCTTTCCCATGCGCTGTCTGACGAATCTGGAATTGTTTAAGCCGTCAGTCTTAGCAGCGGAAACATCCCTTAGGCCGCTCTGAGGTAGAGACGCGGGAGCAAAATAAAGTCGTAGAAGTTGAAAGTATTTTGTCCTTCTTTTAGACTAAGAATATGAGGCAAACCATCAAAATCATAGCAATGAAAAAAAAGAAAAACTTAACTCGTTTTGGGGAAGATTTCTAGACCTTCCTCCATATTTGATACATAGGAATAGGGATGACGGGCAGCTTTGGTCGGATGGACGCATGGCCTTCTCTTCCTCTAGTATTTGGACAGGACACAACGTCGGGTTCTGTCTATTTGGATAGAAGACCTTTCGGCGGACGCCAGGATTGACATATAAAACGTGCTCCTGCCAAGAAATTCACATCGACGGTCACTCATAGTTGATGCTCTAAAGAAATACGAAATTGTATCAGATGAGTTGAGAAATCCTGATAGAATGTTTCATAGGCTAATCACTAAACAAGTCGGTCAAATTCTAGATTCCGTTAGCCACAGTTTAAACCATGATCCAACGAAGTACCTTGATAAACTTTAACATTTTTATCCGCAACTAGACCACAGTGCTCTCTTGAAACACGAGTAAGTCATTTTTGGTCTCTGTTGATTTAGCAGAAACATTAGCCGCTTCTTTAAGATATCATCGTGTTCATGAAATCAAAAGAAGATTCTATGAGTTTTTGCCGTGGACATGGCATATCAGAGTGATTACCCCAGGATTTTGCAGAGAAACAAAGGGTTCACCCTTCCTCAAAATACTAAAATGGTTGAAATCGAGCTCGTACATATCTTCACACCCGTGTTTTATACCGAGGGACGCAAAAACAATGATCTTTCTCATCGTATGAGACTGAGCATTTTTTTCTTGAAGAGCTTCCAGTTCAACGATCCTCCTAACTTCTTTAGGACAGAGAGCGACCTTTGCGGAATTTTTGTGCAGCACTGTGCTTCCAGGCCCTGCATGACAAGCATTATTTCTATATGAATGTACCTCTACATGGTCTTTGTAACCATCGGTCTTAATTTCTTCCTTCTCAAGTTCACCAAGTTTCGACATGTCCTGAACCTGTCCAATCTCCTGTAAGCAAAGATTGACTTTTGGAGTATCCGCCGAATCTAGCGTTGCATTCACAAGAGCTCTACCCTTCTAGGAATTCACCAAGGCCGTTACCTGCACTTTCTTGGCTAGTATGTCATCGCTGGTTCGTGAGTTCTCTTCGGCATTGTGAATGTCAGTGCCATCTTCCCTGTGGTAATTGTCATCGTCATCATTGGCTTCATCCGCATTATCAAAGTCATCAGCATCATTACCATCCTTTGAATTTGCAGAACACGACTTGCGTGTATCTTTCATGCTTATCCAATTGACAATACCATCTTCAGTATTTTCGTACTTTGGAAGCCCGCAATGAAAATCATGCCCAACTGGAGAAGCGGATTTACTGCCAAAAGTTTGTCCTTTTTCAGGCCTACCATCGAATTCGCCTATCTTTTGTCTTTTCGACTCTTTGTAGCTTTGCCTCGGTGCTTTTCTAAGACTATCCTGAGAACCAACATTTTCAAAGATTCGGTGAACCGACATTCGTGAAAGCCTTTTCAAGCAGGATGAGAGGGTGAGGCCTTCAAACACCATAACATATATGAAAATTTGAGTTCGTCCAAAATATGAGACAGAAGGACAAAAATGATGAACTATTTAAGTTACAATCCAACTAGTCTGGTTGATAAACTAACAGCTAATGCACCATTTCCTTTCACATTTTAAAAGTAGGAATATTGCATACTACCGGAAAATATATATGACGATGCATCATGATCAATATTTGTGCATGGTTTGATTAACAACTAAAATCAACAAATACAATGTGCTAATAACTCTTCTGCTCGCAAACAGGTTTTGCATTGTAAAGTACCTCTTTGTCTTGGAGAAGAGATTTATTTTCATCGTCCCTTATTCGAGCTTCAAGTTCACAAATTCTTTCCATAAGTTGTGCATTCTTGGTCCTCTCTCTCTGTAGTTCAGCTGAAATCTGGGCCATGATGTGATCAACACTCTCTCTCCCGCCTTTAACGACATGTTCCTCTATAGAACACAATGCCGATGCATTAACCATTCCTGGGCACGAATGTAGCTCCACCATCCTCAAGTTTTAGTCTCAAATCAATCGTTTCTGCTGC
This sequence comes from Melaleuca alternifolia, assembly GCA_019926035.1. NCBI lineage: Eukaryota > Viridiplantae > Streptophyta > Magnoliopsida > Myrtales > Myrtaceae > Melaleuca > Melaleuca alternifolia. Next base: position 33,220 of record JAGKPW010000206.1, read on the forward strand.
AAAAAAAAAAAAAAAAAAAAAAACCCAAAACAAAAGAAAGAAACCTCAGAGCTGTTTTTCGTGCAATGCAAGAAAGGACATTGGCACAAGCATAGACACAAACGGCGGGGATGAAACAGAACAGGACAATGCTGAGACTGGTTTGCTTCATGGGACTTAGATAGATTCATTTGAGATGAAGCTTTGGTGACAATGCGACTGTTAAAAGAGTCCTCATTTTGGAGAAAGGGGTTTAGAAGAAGTGAGAGATTGAAGCACCTGAGTGGGTCTTTTGGGTGCAAAGTCAACAGTCAAAACTGGAGCTTGAAGCTCCACATGATGAAGCTCTGAAGATGGAAAAGTCTGAGAATGAAGAAGATGAAGAGGAAGAATAAGATGGGTTGGTTCTGAATTTGATGTTCAGTGTCAGTGAAGGAAGATGAAGGGAGAGCGTCAGCAAAGCCGAGAGTTCAGGCATGAAACCCCACGTGCATCACTTTCATGCTAGGCTTCATCTTCCCAAAAAAGAAAAAATCAATTGATTTTCTAAATTGTTCAATTTCAGAAGCAATGATCACTTGTTCTTTGGAGTTGGAAAGAAAATAATCCTCTCTCGAATACAATGATCACCAAGATGTCTGGTATTTTCACACGGATTATAAAAATGGCTCTTAGTACTGTCAAGAAAGCTTGATGGAGCCTAGATCTTCACTCCTTGCTTATTTAATCAGAAGAAAACAACCAAGTCTGGTGATTTTCACTGAATATTATACGAGTGCGTGTTCTGCATTGCAAGGTGTTTTGGTTGCTGCCAGGAGATCATCAGCAAGAGCATCCGAAGCGTTCGCCGAAAGGAAGAAGTCCAGATTTTTGTTAGGTGATGAGTCTGCAAATCAAGACCTGAAATGTCTCATCATCTGTTCTTATACATAATTACTATATAACATCAACTCTAAATTCTTTATATTTTTTTTTCATTTTTGTATTAAGATCTCATTTTTCGTGTGTCCCCTTGAAGACTATCGATAAATGCGAATTCCAATATTCATTTTCATAAGATGGGTCACGTATTCGACTTCGATATGGAATCGATAGAAACTTTTAAATCCTCTTGCCCTGGTAACAATTCATTACGGCTAGGATTTCGTGCACCTTACTAGTCGTTCTTCAACTCTGCTTGCATGTCTCATGTAATTTAGCTCTTGTACACACATATAAACATAAGAGATTATGTTAAATTATCTTCATTTCGCTTAGCTACGGGATTAAAACAGCTTTCACGTATGCGATTTTCCTCTATTTAGCTGCCTTAGTTATTGGTTTGATGTGTTAACTAAGTGCCTTAATAAGGCACCTAAACAAGAGATTCTCCAACTGGCGAGGGGTTAAAATTACTTGGTAGACAAAGGGCGACTTGCTGTCTTGTCTTGGCTTGGGAATCGATGAACACTTTTTTCTAAGTTTGTATTAAATTTGTGCACACGTGCATGTAATATGCTTTATTGGTGGAAACATCAATATAGAAAGAACAACCTCACGTGGGAAGGCAACATGGATGGTTGAATAACTCCACTGCAGCGCAGTTTTGTGTCAGAGGAATATGAAGCTCAACCTTGGATACCCTTCCTTCTTATTTTTCTTTTAAAATTTATTTTTATTCAATTTATTTTTTATAAATAAAAAGATAAATTATGATACCCACTTTATCTAGACAATGGTAAATTCGACTCCGAGTGTTAATTAAGATGAATTTGGTCATCTTTGTCCAAAACGACAAGTAATGTCTATACTTTTGACTGCCTACAATTCCTTATTTACTTTCGGACATATTACTCTGAGTTTATGAAAAATGTGGGGGAAGAAAGTTGGCAACATTCAAAAGATTGAATGATCCCTAAGTTTTTTGGGATTTCAATTGATTGCTTTGTTAGCTTATAATTTATCATTATTGATGTGAAAAGATCATTGTCATTTCCAAATTTTTATCTCCAATTGTTAAATGCGCTTCGTGATATATCCACAATAGCTATGGCTCCTTGACAAGCGTCCTTGGTATGTAAAATATTTTTCTAAAGTTCGCAAGAAAATATCATTAAGGAAACTATATTTGGTAACTACAAAGAACACTTAAAAACTGAACAAGAAAAACTAAATATCGCATAGAACCAACTCCATAGACTAGCTCGTTCACGGATATGAAGAATAGAAGTGAATTGGGACATAAGCCCCGGCATGTCAATCATAAAAGGGTGCTCAACTTTTCGAATAGTTGAATCGAGATTAGATGCTGCTCCATTAGGGTGGATTTTGGGCATGGGGAAGTCGTCCTTGTCTAGAACCTCTCTTTTTTATACCTTATCTAGAATTCGTTAGGCATGATGGCAATTGGATTACTTGTTTAGTAATTACATTACCTTACAAGAATAATAAATTTACGCGATGACTTTGAATTGGAAGAGAGATTTCAAGAACGAGGGCGAAACAACTGGCTTTATTTTTTTCTTATTTTATACGATAATAATACCGAGAGGGTAAAAGATTTTCTTCTTTTCCACGGAAGTTGTGCTGGCGAGGATGCACGCACGCCTCGTTTCTCTGTTCTCCAAACTTTCGAGGCATTAAGTATTCATGGGAGATTGAAAAACCATGTTATTTGGACAGAAACAGGAAGCTTAAAGCTAAAGGGTTTGCCCTTGGCAAGTACAAATCTTTATGGGGTGTCCCGTGGAGTGTGTCTGATGTGGTCGAACTTTGTGATGTTGAGGTTTTCTATGTTAATTAGCTCCACATGAGGTTGAGTAGTTTTATGTTTTCTTGGCGAGTTTAATGGAAGGAAGTCAGAATGATTTTCTTTATTAAATTCTTGAGCCAAATCTACCCACAAGCAAGGCTACCTGGGATTAGCCTTAATGATCCCAGAGAGAGAGAGAGATCCAACCAACTAATGCAAAACTTAAAGCATCTATGGTTCTATTGTTTACTTTCTAATCTAATTGCTATTCAACAAAAGTTTGCTAGCGATTGTTGTTCATCAAATTTATTCGTTAAATGTTATCGAATGCCCTATCTAGATATCTTTACGGGTTCAAGACGAAGGTTAATATGCCAGCTAGAGTGACTGAAGTATTCATTCTTTTTCTTGAAAAAAAGAAAGCGAGCAACATTAAAATTGATCCGAATACCATTTAACCGCTAAATAAGAGAATATTTCAATAAGATGCATAGCTTAGTGATTGCTTAATGTCACTAGTGTCCCACAGATGGTAATAAATTGGCTTCCTAAAGGTCTAAACGTTACGTTCTTAAGAAAATCTGAAAAAGCAAATCCTGCAATCTAATTTTTTTCCTTCTTCTCGTGTTTATGTCATTTCAATTATTTGGAAATACAAATCTTAACAAGAAGATACATATATATCCATACTCTCGCAGTCTTATAGACCATGAACTGATGAACCAGAGTCCGATAAATCATGGGCAATCGAGTTCAGAGTATGGGTCATCCATTTTTTTTTTTTAAGGATTAGTAGGCCCATCAAATGGACTGATCGAATTGGGTCTAAATTGATCCATTCAATCAATATTGACCAATTCATAGACAATACTGTTTTAGTATGTATATCTGGCCCAACTCATGTCGGCTCAATTAATATTACTGAAACATAACTATATTTAACTTAACAGAAAAAGAAGAAGAAGAACACATATCCACTTGGTTAATCGTTTTAAGCTCTTCAAATGAATGGACGACTCCATAAATCGACAAGTCGAGTGAGCGAGAGAGCTTGGGAGTTAAGCTATAGACGAGAGTGTAAAGCTGGCACCACAGGGGAGGCAAAGTATGATGGGCCTTCATTCATCGCATATGATCTGATCATAATCGGCATTCATAAATTGATTGGTCAATTTGTTTTCGCTTAGGGTGCTCAAACAGTCAGTTTTTATCTATACTGGATTCTTAAACCATCCGAGCTATAGACGAAGGATACGGCGGTAAAACTAAATATTATGCATGATGCTTCTTACTTTCAATTCCTTTTGCATTGATGTTTGATTGCAGCAGCAACAATAAAACTCTGATGCTTTTCTTTTAAAAAAAATTCAGAATGATCTGGTGATAGTTGGATCAAAAGATGGGGAATCCCCTGGCTAAAAGCACATCTTCTTGTACCCTTCCCAAAAGTAAACAAGACAAGACAGGTGTTCTTCGTGGTGGCGGTGGCGGTGGCGGCTTGGCTATCAATTCTATCAATGACGAACAAGGAAGCTGGACAATGTCCTCTGCAAGTACCCGAGATCATCCTCCAACGCTAGAGGCCGTTCTTCTTGATGCTCTGATTTACCTTTTGTCCCCATGATCTGATGTCCCGGGCCCCTTCTGCACAAGTGTCGACTAAGTAATGGACCAGCGTGCACCCTCCTTGGCACTTCTGGGCCAACCAGTGTTTTATCGTTCTGTTCAGGACATGACCCTTTTTTCTTCAATTTTCTATGAAGAAAGGAAAAAAGAAGTGAAGAAGAAAAGGCCAACAGGTACAAACAAATGGTTCCCAGTGCTTGCGGGACTTGTGAGCCTAATGAGAGAGACTTGGGGGTGTGTGTCCCTTTCCAGCAAAAGGTGGAAGAACCCCATGGATGCCTGATCCCACCCATCCTCATCCATCCTTTTCCAATCGAAAGCCCTACTTGTTCTCACCCCCCTCTAATCCCCTCCAATCACAGGTGGGTCATTGTCCTCTAGTTTTCACTTGAAATCCGACCCTAAACATTGTTACATTTTATCAATCGAATCCGTTTGATTAGTTTTGACCAAAAATCGACGACATGGACATTAATCGTCTTATATGGCATGACCATCTAATATTTTCAATATCTTTGAATTTTTTAATTTTTAATTTTTATGTATTTTTTTTGTTTGTGAACGAGGGCTAGCAACCTTGACTTGGCTGGAAAAGAGAGTCATGGCCCTCGCCTATGGTTAGAGAGAGAGAGAGAGAGAGATCCAATCAACTAATGCAGACCTTGTGGAATATATACATCTGATGTTAGCTTTCTTATCTTACTGAAATAAGGAGAAATGTCATCAAGTGCCATATCAAGATATTTGTACGGATTCAATGGGAAGTAATGCACTAGCAAGGAAGACTGAAGCATTCATTCCTTTTCTCGAAAAAAAGAAGAAGTTACGATGTGCGAAATTAGTTCGGACACCATGCGACTACTGAATTAAAAAGTAGATGATCACAAACTTATAACTTAGTGGTTGCCTAATCTTATTGGTTACCTGCAAAATGGGGAAGTAATGTGATTGATAGATCATCAGGTCGACTTTGATCAATGTGCCATGTCTATCAGCACATAACTTATGGAAAAATTTTCAAGACATGTCGGTATAAAGAAAAGGTTTTGTTCTTCGAAGATGTGGAAGAAGGAAAATCCTGCAATCCCAATTTTTTCCTCTCCAATTCATCTCATTTCAATTTTATCAAAATACAAATTTTAACAAGAGTTTTTATTGTATGATGTCCATTGCCCGAATCCCTTTTTTCCATGTACATATGTTTGTCCATCCCATTGAAGCCCTAAAGACTAGGAGCCCAACACAAAGTCCGAAGTCATGGGCAATCAGGTTGAGAAAATGAGTTATCCTTCTTTTTCTTTTCTTTGCTTGTTTTCTTTTTTTCCCTATGATTTAGGCAGGCTAATGCTTGGGCGACATTCCTTAAGATGTGTTTGTTTCACGAAAAATAAATAATTTAAAAAATATTTTTCTGAAAATAATCACTTATATTGCTTGCAAAAATTAATTAGCAAAAAATACTATCTCTGTTCATGAGAATAATTATACATCAATTGACGTCATAAATGAAAATATTTTTCATTGATTAATTATTTAAACAATAGAAGTTATCACTTTCCCAATCTCATTCTTGGTTACTCTTTCATCACGGAATATACTTTTTTCTTATAACCGAGGTGTCCGGGCCAGCTTGTGCGCATTTCAACTATTCCTCGGGGAAGACTAGCACAACAACCTACCGCCATGCCCCCCACTTAAATCACAGGCGCTTCCCTAGGGAATCGAACCCAAGACCTCAACGAAGTCCAAGTTCGCCCTAACCAGTTAGGCTACCTATGGATAGATATGGAATATACTTGATACGTGAATTTTAGAAGAATGCTTTCTCTTTTGGAGAATATGCCAAATGGGGGTAAGACTATTGATTAGACTATGAATGGTGCCTCTCTACTTTTCATATTTTCAAATTAGTCTTTGCAATTTATGAAAAGTCATGTTTAAAAGTTATCTTGAAACTTTAAAATAAACTTCATTCATTTGTAGATCCATCCATACATTCCATCTTTATCTGAAGAAAAGGAAAAAACATTTTACCAACCAACTTCTCGCACATTCACCGAGGACGATGGCCTTCGGAAATCCTCGCGCAATGTTTATTTTCAGCATTTTACATCTAATTGGTTTATCCAATCACTTGGTTTAATCCTAAGAAATAGCAACGGCTCAAATTATAATCGAGTTTCATTTCTCGTTTGATTAGGTCCATATGATTATTGAAACATTCTACTGATCCGGAGTTTCTTATAAATTAAGATGGAGATTCGTCTAAATTACAATTAAAATGAAAACACAATCAATCACTTGAATATTGATCTCATGAAAAATAAGACAAAAGGGCAAAAAAACAAAACCCAGAAAAAAAAATCATCAAAAAAATCTAAAAGAACTTGAGACATCAACTGCATTAACTGCCAAGCTCCAAACTGTTGGCATTCATTGTGATGACAAAGCATGGGACACCCCCACAATGGGAACTGTCCTGTCCTGTGCTGAGATATAATTTTCTTTTCTTTTTTTTCTTGTCATTTTTTCTTGAATGAAAGAGAAACAAAAGGCAAAAATTAAAGAAGGGAAAGAGAGAAAAGAAAGATTGACGGTCCTCAGCACTTGTGGGAAATGAGAGACTTTGCATGTCCCTTTCCTGAAAAAAGGGGGCAAAGCCATTGATGTCCTCATCATCCGCATCCCTCATCCATCATTTTCCAATTGGAGGTCCCCCAATTGTTTATCTTTTTCTTCTCTTATCCCCTTAAAATCTCAGGTGGGTCTTTGCCACATTTGTTTGTCCTCTAATTTCCCTCTGCAATCAAAGTCCATCACTACATTATTTCACTGGTCATGTCAGAGAAAAAAAATATTATTTCACTTGAGTGTATAGAAAGTATCGAACAAATTAAAATTGAGATAAGTCGATACTTTTCTTTTGTAGATAAAAAAATAATTTTGGGTTGTAACTGGGCCCTGATTCAAAATTCTTTCTTTTATGAGAGAAAAAGAGTTTGTGCCTAAATTAGTACCCGATGTAAAATCGGTGTTTTTCAGGAGAATTGGGTATGGTTTTAAATTATTGGTGCTAGAAAGAAAGAATGAATAATTTCATGCGACTCGTGAGGCAAGTGTTGTGCAACCCCATCTAATTAAACCTACCTAATTAAACCTACCTAATTATATTTAAAATATATATATATATATATATATATATATATATATATATATATACACCTTGTCATTGTGATAGATCACACTTTTCATAGAAAAGTTTCCACGTAAAAGTGACTTAATTCGTCCTAATAACAGACATAAAAAAATTATTTGTTCTTAATTAAGTTGATATTAGCTCCGACATAGTTAAAAAAAAAATCCAAAATTATGCTCTTCATGTCATCAATCATAGCTTCTTAGCTCGATTTCGCCCATACCAATTTGTCTAGCCGTCTTCAATACAGACACATCCAAAAGAGAACGAAACAAATTGGTCCATCGTGGGTCTTGTTTTGTGTTTATATTTAATTTTATTAATAAGGTCACATCATTTTATAGAAATAACAAAATATTCCGACCCTTCAAGGCAAAAATTGCAAATAACGAATCAAGCGAACACAATTATTATTATTTTTGTTTCGCTTAGAAAAATGAACACTAGATAAATTAGGCGGAAAAAAAAAGAAAAGAAAAAGGAAATCGTAAATAAAAAATTATAAATTAGAAGCTGGACACCACAGTAATTGCAATCATGCTCGAGCTCACTCGTTCCGAGTCCGACTCGGTTCGGCCCGAGTCCCACTCAGCTGATCATTGCCCCAACCTCCACCTCGCGCGCACACAAAAAAGAATTTTTACCCATCGAACCCGGTCCGGCTCCAGACGGCGTCCCGGATCCGCCGCATTTCCCGGCCCTTGAGGGTCCGGCCCACCCCCTCGAACACCGACGTCGCCGCCGCCCCCTTCCGGTTCCGCGCGTACGCCCGCGCCAGGTACTCGTGCGGCGGCATCATCTCCGCGTCGCCGCCGCCGTCGTCGAACGTGTCGTCCGAGTCCTGCGGCGACCCGGCCGAGTCGGCCCGGTATATCTTGCTCCAGTCGGGCACGTTGACGGGCGCCGAGGACGCCAGCTGCCGCCCTCGCGGCGACGGCGCGGGAGCGGCGGCCGCGGCCTCGCTCCCGCGGGGCTGGTGCACGATCCTCGGGGATGCCCCCGCCCCGGAATCCATGAGCGCCAGCGACAGCCCGCCCGCGCGGCGGCCGACGTCCGGGATCCCGAGGCCGCCGCCGCCGATGCCCATGCCCACGCCCACTCCCCCGCTGGCTGCGAGTGGGGCCCACTCGCCCTGCGGATCGTCGGCGGCGCCGCGGCCGCCTGGGGGCATCATGTCGTCCCCCGTCGACCAAATGTCCTCCTCACCGAGCTCGGGCGCGTCGGAGCCGCCGACGACTCCGTGGCCATCGCCGTAGCCGTAGCTCCCCAGGTATCTCTCGCTCAGGCTTATCGTCAGTCTCCGGCCTTTGGCCATGGAAGTCGGTCGGGTTCAGGCGAGCAGATAATCTTCAGCCGTCGACGACCCTTCTGAGAGACGAAGCTCATAAATACAGTAATCATGCAAACAAAAGAATTTACAAAAAAAATAAAAAGACTCTTATAATTCCATAATATTCAATTTCTGCATTATTGTAGGCTCGGCCGGGAAGAAAGGACATGTATTTATAGCAAGCTCTAGGGAATTGAATTTCATTTGAATTTCGTGTTCATTTCATCTCGAGCCGGACCCCATCCCCCAATAATTGATTATGGAGAGAAACATGGAAGGGCGCCGAGACGGGCACGGAACTTGTCTTAAAAAAAAAAAAGGACCAATCATATTCATTAGGTAATCTCATTTGCAAAAAGAATGCGATAACTCACTTACCCAATAACATTTTCCGTCTTTCAAAGAAATTCAAATTGATCGGCGCTTCACTCTATAGAAGACCGCATATGAATTTCGGTGAGTAGAATGATGGGTCCGATGCGGAAAATTCAATTGATGAGTGCATAATTTTAGAAAGGATCGTGATTACCCGTTTGTGAAAATTGATTTTGGAGTAAATATATCATTGAAATATCGATTTGAAATTTCTTTAGGATGTTGAAATCGTTTCTGCGTAAACGAAATCGCCACGAAGTATTAATTTGAGAATTCTTGTAAGTCGAACTTTGGGATTTCTAATTGTACTATTAGTCCTATTAAATATTGGAATAGTAAGTGGCGTGATAAACCCTAACAAATAGTGAATGCGGCTCGCTCGGTTCTAAAGTTCAATTAGGTAATGTTACATCACCTCGCAATTCGTTTATTATTATATTTAACAGATAATATTAAATCGAAACGATAAATGACGTCGACCGACCCACGCGCGGGCTTGTGCGCGTGGCCTAGAGGGGACACAAATTGACCGAGAGATGACGTGGCAGGAGTTCCCATCGAGACCTGGAAGGGGGAAAATTGACGGGGCACTTACCTTTTTTGGCCAACTTAAATTCAACTCTCCGTCATGAATTTCCCTATTTTGGGAAAATTTACTTTGCATGAGCGCACGTCACTAAATAAATCGATTTCTTATTTAATCTTCGAATAATATCCAATTGTATTTACCTTATCGACGCAATTTATGAAAATCCTCAATTCGTACTTCATGCCACGTTTTTACTTAGTCTGTTCGATTTGTACAATCCCATCATATACGAGACTCATATTGCAATTGAGACCGTCTCCTTTAGCTAATAGTATTACGGTAAGTAATGGTAGGATAATCTTGGCTTCATTAGAGCCACAAAATAGCATGGCGACGAATCAATTTTTCTACTCAATCGGAAAATTATGGTCCCGCATAATCATTCCGTAGCATTTTCTAGAAGAAGCGTCGTGTTTCGTATACACATTCGTGTTTGCGAAAGTCTACTCCCCTAAGCGACAAATCTAGATCAGTCATTTCTATCACGTCATTGGATCTAAACCTCATAACTTAAGTCCAATGTTAGGTTAGAATATGCATGATGGATAACTATTGTCCTTGGATTAATTGATTAGTCAATTAACTTAATCGTTCCGCACGTCGTATTCCTATGTGCCACCAACAATAAAAATCTCCTCGGCCCCAGCTGTGGGCCCGTCTCCACGTGGGAACCTTTGTCATGCCTCTCCACGTGTCCTCTCGTCGACGCGTGACGTGTGCCCGACTTTCACATCGGGGCTGGCCCGCCCCGGCGCGTGTCCTTATCGCGCGACACGTGTCGAGAGACGACCGGCTATAATTCGCAATAAGGTCTGTGCGGATGAGGTGAAGTAGAGACTGAAGAGCTAATTATGGCGGCAATATAATAATGGCGGGGGGAGTGCATAATTGATGGCTTAGGATGCGTGATCAAATGTTAATCATGGGCTAAAAATAAAGTAATGTTTCCATCATTTTTTTTATTAATTTATAAATGTCCAATAATGCAAGTTGTGGGGTGGGCCCGTGCTTGATGGGCACCGCATTCGACGTTTTTGGGCCTCGTGGGGCCCAACGTGGGCCCATGCAGCGCTTGTCGTTTTGCGAGGCGAAAAGAAGAGCCTAACTTATCTTGAATTTCCTACTGGAGTAGCTCTTGACCGCCATGTAATTGGCTTTTGAAAGTTTCTTGGACTATCCGATGGGGGAGAAAAAGAAGAAGGAGAAGAGAGACAAAAAGACAAAAAGACAAAAAGGAGAAAGAGGGGTCAAACGCACGACATTAGGGCAAAAAGACTAACAAGAGGTTGCGTTCCAATTTGGCTCGAGAAATCAAATTCTCAAATTCGAGTTTGATGGAACTTGATCATCAAGATTCGACACAACCGAGTGAGGTGATCGACCCATGCTCGACATCGGATTCATCGCATTTTGGCCTGCGGAAGTAAATTATAAAATGGACTCGGAGTTTAGCTTAGAGTACCAAATGAAACTCGGGTTTGAGTTCTGTTTAGTGCGACAATTGTTTGTAGAGCATCCTCGTTTGTCCAATGTCGTCTGAATCGACGTTGGGCGCTAGCGAAGCCAATCGACGAAAATGACTTTCCCTTTTGATAAGAATGAAGTTACTTGACGGAAATTATTTTCTCTTGTCATGAAATTTCCAGTAAAAAGAACGCGATGTCACATTTAATTCGAAACTAGTTGGTCGTGTTTGCCATTGTTTCGGCATCACTTGCATGAGAACTTGAATCCAATGGGGCACTTGGATTGCAAAATTAAACAACATTATAAGTTGGAATGTCTGGTCTTTGATGGAGAATCTGAACCTCGACCATCAGCCACACCGCACTCAGCAAACCAAACCGAACACCAGCCTCACAAAGCATAACCCCTGAATTGAAATTGTACTCAATGCTAATCCTTTCCAATTGGAAGCAAATCGATGCCGTTTGAATTAGAATTCGAATGGCTTAATCATATAAGACATAAGACAACGACATCTGAGTTGCACCCTGACGATCGAGATTTGATCTTTCTTTTCAGTGGAATTCGGAAGATGTTTGGGAGCAGAAGGTCTTATGTTTGACATCGTTGCATCAAGATGTCTTATCTAAATTTGAATCGACCGACCTAAATTATTTTGTCACGTTCAAAAATTCTTAGCCATCCAATTTATTCCGAATTAATCTGCATTTTGCTTTGTTAATTTTCCACTATTAATTCTATAGCGTATCTATCATGAGATGTGATAACTTGATTATGATAAGATGCCGCATCCTTACTGGCCGCCCTTAATTAAGGGCACTTAACCACTCCCTCTTGACCTTTTTACATCAACTTAAGACAAGAAATAGTAATTAATTATCAGACATTAATCTAATCATATTCCATTATGAGGAATCACTTAGTTTTGCCGTGAACATTCTTCCTGCTGATAAAAATTAAAGAAAGTCACGATGTAGAAGGACCTTTTATTATTATTAAGGAATAAATTTGGGCGTGTGAATCTACGGCACCGTTTCGATTGCCCCACCACCATGTACAAATAATATCATTTTAAGGCTTTCTTTGCCTTGTGAAAAATGTAACTTCTTGGAACATATTTTCTAGGAAATCATTTTTGAAAATTGCTAAGGAAAATCTTTCCCGAGGAAAATTATCTTAAAACTAGAATTTTTAATCATGTTATTTCTTTCTTTATTTTACTTCTTTTTCTTTTTTTTTTCTTCACTTGATTGGTTGCCGACTATAGCATCAGGCCACAAGCCTCACTATAGGCTAGCAAGCTCAAAAGTCGCCCCTAGAGGCTGTGATCTCACTTGATCTAGCGAGGCTTGAGCTCATTGCCCTTTAAAGCGTCGCCAATCTGGTAGCTTGAGCCTCGCTGGCCCATGATGATGCTCGAGCTCACCTATCGCTTGCAACTAGCCAAAAAATGACCAAAGAAGAAGAAAAAGGAAACTGAAAAAAAAGGATAAGTAAAGGAAATTTTTTTTATAATTTAAATAATTAAACACTCCAATTTAAAAAAAAAAAGGAAAAAAAAAGCAACTAGTGAAAATAAAAGTTTGGTCTAGAGGTGAAGAAAGAGGACATCAAATATTTTTCGCTTTTTGAAAAGGGAAAAATATTTTCCTCACATTTGAAGGCGCTTGTTCCATTAGCAAAAACTATTTTTCTTAACTAGTTCATTTTTGGTAATACGAATTCTGTAAAAGCTGAAAAATGTCATCTGGAAAGTTGCTTTTCATGAAACAAACGGAGGATAGTCTCCAAAATCAAGTTTAAGCTCACGTCTCCCCTACTTTATGATATTAATAGGGTATTTATGGGGAAAAAAAGAACAAGGGTAAGCTTCCGACCAAACATTGAAAATGGGTCAAAATTTCAATCCTCACAAGTAAAATACCATTGCTTATGCCCTCAAATTGCACCCAAATTCAGCCACCTTACCAAACAACTTCAATTCCAATTAAACCAATGAGTTTGCTTGGTTTGCAGCTTCATTTTCACATGCTATGGATAGTTACACTAAGAATATGGAATAAAGTGGAACGACTATAAAGTACTCCAATAAACATTAGGAGCACGATCATAACTTGGATGCACAGCTACAATTCGTAAGACTCAGAAAAGTCATCCAATCATCGGTCCGGACTGAATGAAGGTGCAGGGAAGCTCTTAACGCGAACGACTTAGTGTAAATTTTCTATGCCACTACACTTGCATTCCCCTCATCTTCACTGGTTTCAAGGGATCACTTTGAGCTATCAGCTAAAAATGCAACAGGATCAACTCTACTTACGAACTGAATTGGACTGCTCGAAAAATAAGTTCGAAAACCGGTTCCATTGGAACAGGTCTAAGAATAGGCTCCAAATTTTAGTAACTAATTGAAATCGATCCCGGAACGAGTTTCAAACGAATACACATATGAGGATCTAACTGGAGTATCATGCTTTGAAATTGATTTTATAAGCTAAAAACAAAAACCCTAATTTCTTTGGGGAGTCTCCTGTGGACCTCAACATGATTATGATTCGTGAAACATCTTTGTTTGTCTCACTCGTCTTATCATAATATTAGTACACTTTTTACACATTTCAAAGAGCAGTTGGGGGAGGTGATCAGTTCCTAGTTTGGTCTGGTCCAACCCATTAATCGAGAACCAGACTGAAGGGATCTGTTTTCAATTTTTGAAACTGAGGGCCAGATGTCGCTGGAACTGGACCGACTTTGGTCCGGTCCCAAGTGCCCCAAGTGGTCTAGTGGAGTTGGCCCAGGAGCTTCTTGCTGAAGTTGAGGCCGGTATCCTAGGTGCTGGGGTTCTCGAGGCTATGCTAGTCTGTGGTGGTGAGGGAGAGCACCACGAAGACGGCGATGGAGAAAAGGAAGTTCATGTTCACGAGGCCGTCGAGGCTGGTCACCTGGACGCTTATGGTGGCGTTGGAGCAGCAGGAGAGGGTTCTTGCGGCGTTCTACAGGTAGTATAGTCATTCGGACATGTCTTCGAGTTGCCAGAAAATGGGAGAGAACGCTGAGAGAGAGAGAGAGAGAGAGAGAGAGAGAGAGAGAGAGAGAGAGAGAGCAAGCATGAGACAAAAGTTAAGCATGGGGCAGACAGACAAGGGAAGGAGCTAGTGGGCTGAGAGAGAGAACAACCAGGAGAAAATGAAGGAACAAGGAGAGAGAGTAGCATGTTGTTCAACAAAAAAAAGAACAGCAGAAGCAAAGGCAAACATGAAACCAGCCCAAAGGAAGGAACAAGGAGACACCAAAGGACCAAAAGGTGGCGAACTTCAATTGAGTTGACTAAGCAAATCCGAGAAGTAGAGGCTTTGGTTCTCTTCTTGGTTCGATGGTCCAAGGAAGGAAGAGGGTGAGCCGCACCATCAAAGAAAGTGACAGCACACAATGGAAAGAAGAATGAGACAATTGAAGAACTAATGGGCTGAGCCTGAAAAGAGAGAAACATGCAAGAGGCCCTTGGGCTAGCAGGTCTCACCCGCAAGACACGTAAGGGGAAAATAGACTTTTGAAGTGAGAGGACTACTCTTAAAAGTCACTCGGAGGGAAAGGAGGAGAAAAAAACGTCAAAGAAGACTAATACTTCCCTCTCGCAAGCCTATTCTAAAAGGAAAATCTCTCCACACTTGTACTCCGATTCCACTTATTTTAGATTATGAGATTTCTATTTAAAAATAAATAAAAATAACAATCAGTTTGGACAGTCCAGTTTAGTCCGATCACCCCTTGGAAATAGGAATAGATCGCCTGGATACCGATTCCACTTTTAGAAATTGAGAACCAGATTGGCACCCTTAAAAATCATACCGAATTGGTTGGTTCGGTCTGGTTTGAGAGGTTTCTCGATTCAATCAGTTATTTTTGCTCACTCCTAAGCTTGATTAAATATATAGCCAAAAGAGTATGCAAACTATGATGGCTTTCTAGGGTTCAGCTTTTAATTTGAATTTTTTTTATTGTTCATAGGCTTGTCTTAATTTGGTGTAAAAAAAGCACAAAAAAGAAAAGAAAAAAAATAAGGCTTTTGGGTAGATGGATCGGAAGAACATGGTTGGTCTTAGAATTGGTTCCAAGCAAACAAGTTAGGTTCCAAGGTTTAAAAATTGGGAATTGGCTACAAAATGGTAAGTTCCAAATTCTAAATTTGCAATCTACTCACCTTAAAACCAATTACCCCAACTGTGAGCCGCATGCTCTATATTATATATGTCTATGTTCTCACGATCGACAATCTTTCCTACCTCTTCGTTCTCACATGGATCATTAGGAATTGACCTCCCACTTCTAAGGCAAAAGCTACTTTTAGAATGAAATGAGTGTCAAGAATATCGTGTCTCGAGTATATAGTTGAGGCAATGACGATGATCATTCTCAATCAAATGCACATCTTTTATAAGCTCTACATGAAAGTGTTACATTCAACGTATAGTCTAAAAATTTTATAAAGGTTAGTTATTTTATCTTGATAAAGCAGTGAAATAGTTGGGAATGAGCTGTTTAAAGTGATTTTACAGGTTTTGGTATATAGGCGAAAACTTAATACTTGATTTCTTTACATACAAATTAGCGCATACTGTTGCATGTCACTTGCATTTTCAGAATTTCTCTATTGTTTTATTCCCCAGTTTTTTTTCTTATTTCTTTTCAATTTCTAGTTTCCACCAGGCTCTAATACATTGACACTTATCTTAATTTCTTTTTAAAGATTAATAGGTTATATAGAAAGCCTCCCATATTTCTCGTGCATAACAGTATTTTCGTAGGTTTTTGAATACAAATCCGAATTGTTCTCCTTAAGTTATATGACGTACTATCATTTTCTTTATGAATTCTGGGCCATACGGTTTTTATACCTCACTGTCTCGCCACAAAACTTGTTTGTTTTCCCTAGTTAAAAGAGAGAGAGAAAGAAATTTGCAAGTAAACTCCAATTGTTTCGTGGAAAACAATTGATTCGGAATTTTTTTTACTAAAAGTAATCTTTCGCGTTGCTTACCAAACGAATAAACGAAAATATCTTTTTATCATTAACAAAAATATTTAGACATAATTTTTATAACAAAGATAGTTTTATTGATTAATTATTAGTATCATCATGGACCTTTTTAGCCCAATACCGATCCTCCAAGACCCATATTCGCAAGACTTCATTGGACACACCGTAGGCATATAATCGATAAGACAATAATTGCATATTTGCATGTCCCTTAAATGATTCATTCAACTTGTTTGAATAAGCCACGAAATGAAACTTGTCGTCTTCCATGTTGAAAATCATGATGGAATGTGAACACGGCGGCAATATTTCCTTCCCCTCCCTGCTTGCCTCTCCCCTTTACT
Source organism: Melaleuca alternifolia (assembly GCA_019926035.1). Taxonomy (NCBI): domain Eukaryota; kingdom Viridiplantae; phylum Streptophyta; class Magnoliopsida; order Myrtales; family Myrtaceae; genus Melaleuca; species Melaleuca alternifolia. The sequence continues at coordinate 49,895 of JAGKPW010000206.1, forward strand.
TCTTCCTCTACTTCATCCATTCGCAGTAAGTTTCATTTGATTGACTCTTTCTTTTCTTCTGAATTAATAAACTGAAGAAGTGAGAAGCTGTGGGACGGGGGAAAGAATCAAGTCGATTGGGCTTTGTGTAAGGAAGGGTGTATCGCTACGTTCTGCAAAGAGTAGGACGGGTGGCATCGATAGCTTTCCCCTGTCACTATGTCTTGCATATTTGCGCTTGGCCTCGACAGCTAGATAAACCGAATCAAGAGTAGCACTAGGCGGCGTGGTATAGATAGAAGCTAGACACGAAGCGCTGGTTGAAGCTCCTCCCCCTTCACGTTCTTTTCTCCTTTGACTTTTTCTTGCAATGCAGAAAGTGAAAATCCCCAAGGTGAGGGTGCTCTCTTATTGGGTTGTGGCCATCCTTTTCCATGACCAAGAAGATAAATCTCACCACCTCGCTCTATTTTGTGTCCGTTAATTACGAATTGTGAATCTCCCTTTGTCGCGACCTCCCCGAAGGTGCACCACCTAAGGGTTAAGCTAAAGGATTGCTAAACCTAATTTAGCTCGAGCTCTCCCAAGCTCATACCAATTCACGACTTAGGTTTCAATTCTTATACATGCAAAATTGATTCAATTGGAGTCGCCACTAATCTATTTGAGGTGGGTCGATTAGAAACCCATGTAAAATACTGGGAGTAGTATTTTACTCCTACGAACCAGAGATTCTTGAATTCGGGGACTTGAGAAACTATTTCTTCTATTTCAAAAAATAATAATAATTTGCAGGCAGCTTGAATTAATTTTATTCCCTAACATGCACGGTGATCACGCAGGTGCGCAAACAATTATTTAAATACTCAAAGAAAAAATAAGCAAGGCAAAAATAAAGCAAATCAACAAAAAAGATCTATTTTTGATTTTTTTTATATGAATGCAATGCATGTAAAGCATGTAATGCATGTGATGAAAAAAATTGATTCCGTATGCAATTATCCTAATGCAAATCTAAATGCAATGAATTTCAATAGTACTTAATGAAACTAATTACCTATAGCCAAATAATATCTAATTTAGACTAGGAACTAAATTGAATTAATCCCTAATTTAGATTAAAAAATCATCTTGACTATAGATAATATTTTAAAATGTGAAAACTAAACTAATATGCAAATGCATGAAAACCTAAATCTAATGACCTAACATGTTTTTTTTTAAAAGAAAAATGAAAATTCTAAATCAACCTAATTAAAAGACATGCAAAAAGGCATTTTTAAGACATTTTCTTGTTTATTAAATGAAATTAGAAATTAATTAAATTAATTAAATGTGAAAATCTAATCTAATATGATACCTAGAAATCTAAATGAATTATTTTACCATGGTATAAATAGACATGCAATGACATCTTAACTAAATGAATTAACTACGTGCAACTATCTAAATGATGCATGAACGGTTTTTTTATTTATTTTTTTTTAATTTTATTGATGAAAATTCGAATTAAACATGTTGCTAAAAAAATAAAATTTAATGAGACTAAATCTAGTATGGCATGCATCAAATGACAATATTCTAATGCATAGCTATAAAAAAAATATTCTAATTAACATGCAATGATTCCTAATTGTTATGAAATTCAATGTGCCTAAACTAAATCTCATGAAATGTCTAATAATGCAACATAAAATGAAAAGAAAAGTTAATGCTATGATGTGCATATGAGTCCTTTTTTTTTTACTTTGAAATAAACATGAAATCCTAATTTAACTATGCAAATTATACTCTAAGGTGCAACCTAATCATAATACTATCTAAATGCAATAATCTAAACGTAAAAGATGTAATCCTATCTAACATGCCAGAAAAATAAAATGCTTTTTTTTGGTATTTTTTTATAATAAAGGAAAACATGACAAATTAAACAAATAAACCTAATTCTAGAAACAAAACATAAATTAAACAATAAAAGAAACGCCAACAAAAATCAATAAATTGATCTTAAGCCTTAAAGATCAAAATATCAATTATGTCAACTCCCGCGTAATTAATTATCTCGTCTAAAGCCTTATAGACGAAATAAAAAATTATTTTGCGGTTGAGAATTGGAAATTTAATTCCAATTGATAAACCTATGACTCAAAGCTAACAAATCAAACATAAATAATAACATGAAAGGAATAAACAAACTAACATACTAAAAGACATTTTTTATTGCATAAATTTTCTTTTTTTAAATTATTAAATAACTATGATCAAAATAAATAAATTAAAACAGAATTAAAATAAAAGAATTGGGTCAGGCGCTGAGCCGGGTCGAGCTCGGGCCCGACCCACGCACCAGTGGACCAGCGGAGCAAAAAGAGGCTGGACTGGGCCTGCGATGGCCTGGTCCAGCTCCTCCCCTCCCCTTCTCTTTTCTTTTCTGGCCCTTTTCCCTCTATGCGCGCGCGTGGGCCTGCTTTCATTCTCTGCAGCACTTGGCCCTTCCCTGTACGTATGGGCTTATTTTTTTCAGCCCATCCTGTAAACAAAGGCCCTGCTCTCTTTCTCCAGCTGTAGTTCGCCCATGGCTCTGCGCGGCACACGGACCGGCCTGCTCCTCACGCATATGGGCCGACTTGCCTCTTTTCCACGCACGGCCCAGCTCGTCCCTCCTTCATGCGGCCCAGCCTCACGCGACCAGCCCCTGTTCATCTTCTTCCATCACGCCAACACCATGGACAATCTGCAACAAAGGAAAACCTCGGCGACACAACTGCTTATCCGCGACCAAGTGGATTTGACCGACGACACAATCAACTTATTGACACAACTCCGGAATCAATTCGTGACAAGTAGATGATATAAACACACCAAAAATATAACAAAAGAGGCTGATTCACTAGAACAAACTGTTAAACAGGTGATAGACGCGGAAAAACTTCGATCATGGGATGAAAACAATGCAATACTTAAGGCTCTAATGCATCAATCACAAACGCAACTCATTGAACCCACCGGTGAAAGAAAGAAAAACACGAGCAAAGAGGACAAATCGCCGGAGGTGGAGGAGATTATCACGGATCGAGTCTCGGGCGAATACTATCTTTTTCTCCCACGAAGCTCTTTTTTCTAGAAAAATCTTTTCTCTGTAAAGTGCTTCCTTTGCTCAGTCAATGCTTGTCCTTCCTCCACTGCACGTCTTTGCACTTTATAGATGGGTAAAAGCAATCTTGCTCAAATCTTGCAAGATTTGACCAAGATTTCAGTTTTATTTCCTTTCCTCTTTGAATGTGTTCTAATAAACCGGGGAGGGGAAAGAGATATTCAGCCCAAAAGACTACCGACGATGATGTTTCCTCAAAATGCAAGATGCAATTATGTATTTTTTTTTAGGAATATAAATTCCTACTATCTATTATTTTTTTAAATGCAATCTATATACTAAGATTCCAAAATTAAGTGTCAACAGCTGCCCCTATTTGAAGGTGAGCTCGCAGAGGTTGCATTCAAAGACCAATTGATACCTAATTTTGACTATGCATATGCTATGCATGATATTTTTGTTGAGATTAACTCTCATCTTCCAATGTGATTATGACATGATAAATGCAAATGAATGAAGGAAGATAGAAACATACCTGAAATTACTTACCTGATTGGAATGACAGATCAAGGTATGTATAAGCTTTGAGATTGTCCTCTTAAACCCGAGCATCTGCTTCGGTCAAAAAAGAAAAACAGTGAAAGAACCTGAATTGCTTGAAGCCTGAATCCTCACTTCAGTCACAACAGAGGCAAAACGGTGAAAGACCTGGATCGCCACAACTTAGGCGAAACGGTGAAGGACCTGGATCGCCACCACATAGGCGAAATGGTGAAGGACCTGGATCGCCACCATATAGGCGAAACGGTGAAAGACCTGGATTGTACAGAGGCAAAACGGTGAAAGACCTGGATTGCTTGAGGCCCGAAACCCTAATTCGGTCACCACAGAAGCAAAACGGTGAAAGATTCCTGATTAAACTTGAGTTATTCAAAGTGAACTTAAGCTGAGAGACCTGTTTATCGCCACAGGCTCTCGAAATGAGACATCGATACATCACCATCGGTACCTGCACATAGTCACAGGCACTTAGATTGAAGTATATGCGTTTAGAATTCTTAATCCCTGAAGGGATAACCACATCATCAAATCATCCGATTCATCATAAAATGCAATTCATATTTGAGAGGTTCTTTGAGACAAGAGATATTCAGTCAAAAAGGACTTAACACTCACTCTCGTTCAGAAGGGTTTTTGTCCCAATGAGGGAATAGCTGAAACACTCAGTCTCACTACCATCACGTCAACAAAGGTCCGAGTACTCTCGCAAGTGGTACAATTTTTCCAATCAGGGAGGTCTTTAACAGGACCCTAATTTGGGCTTGGTTAATGGTTAAACAAAGGAGATTCATTGAGTCAAGGCTTAAAAATAAAGTCTTCAACAAATGTCGCCAGGTTTACAAGTCAAGAACCCTGCAAATGAAATAGAAACAGTCCTGCTTGTACTTCTTCGAGCTAAGCTTAACACATTAGGAATCTTACATTAATTCAAGTGCCATAATCAAAAGAGACTTTGCATGCTTGGCTTAAAAGTGTGTGTAGGATGAAAAACTGAGAATTTTTCCTCAGACTCAACTTTCGAGCCTCAGACTTTGATTCACTGGGGATGCTATGTGATGTCAAACTCACTAGGTATTATTGACAAGATTGCCCCATTCAGCATCACATTGAAGGTCAACTTTTTGCAGATTTGAGCCTTCGGCTCTGACTTCTATGGGCATCGGCCTTACTTTTACCAGGCACATTGCTTTTCTTGCCCCTAACTTCTTTCACTTTTCCTCTGAATTTGGGCATTGGCCTTGTTTTTACCAGGCTCATTGCTTTTTCATGCCCCACTTTGCATTTTTTTTTAATGGACTAGATTGACGCATCAGACCTTGGTACGGGGATGCTCGTATTCTGCTACAATGCCCCAGTGTAAGAGATATTCACCAACGTGTGTTTAATTTGAGATGAAATCACAGGCTCAAAGTGGCTAAGAGTGTTTAGGATATAGAAACAAATGCTCCTCATCATTCCTAAGGCACCTGATTTAATATTTAATTCCACATGCAAAAGCAACACTCAAAGATTGATGCAAGTGAAAGCAAGAAAGTTTCCATTCATTTTTCTCCTTTTTTCATCAATGATGCAAATGTACCTCCAGTTTGCCCCGATGTGGGTGGTTCTTGACAGGGGTAATATGAAATGAAACTCCTCAAGTGTTTTAGGCTCAAAGTGGGCGACCAATGGATCATTTTAGTGTTTGGGATAGATAAGTGAACTGCCCCTCATCACTTTGGTTAATGTACTTCTCGCGAGAGAATTCTTTACTCTGCAAACCTGGCACTTTGTATGCTCATCTCACAATTGCATAAATAAAGGAATGTGTATGGATAAGGCTTGCCTTTCATCATCCTGATACATCTCATTGAAAAACTCAATCAATCATGGAATGTTAAAATCAGGAAATTGCATCATTCAACATTTTATTAATTGAATCAAGGCATTGACAAGATAGAGGAAACATCACGGATAGTATTTCTTGAGAGCATCTGCATTGACAGGATTTGAGAATTCTCGACCATCCATCTCAGCTAGGATCAGTGCGCCTCCAGGGAGCACCTTCTTCACAACATACGGTCCACTGTAATTTGGAGTGAACTTACCTCTAGGATCAGGAATAATGGGAAGTAGCTTCCGCAGAACAAGGTCGTTTGCTTCAAAGTACCTTGGTCGGACCTTGCGGTTGAATGACTTAGCTACCCGCCGTTGGTAACACTGACCGTGACAAATGGCTTCAAGTCTCTTCTCATCAATCAGGTTCAACTGGTCAAACCTTTGTTGTATCCACTCAGCTTCAGACAATTCCATTTGGGACAGCACGCGCAATGATGGAATTTCCACTTCAATAGGCAGCACTGCTTCCATGCCATACACAAGAGAGAAAGGTGTCGCCCCCACAGAGGTTCGAATTGAAGTTCGGTACGCCATTAGTGCAAAAGGTAACCTTTCATGCCAGTCACGGTAATTTTCAGCAGTCTTCGCCAAAATCTTCTTGATGTTTTTGTTGGCCGCTTCTACTGCACCGTTCATTTGAGGACGGTAAGGAGATGAGTTCAGATGCCGAATCTTAAATTCACTAAACAAGCCATCAACGAGCTTGTTGTTCAGATTGGTTCCATTATCAGTGATGATAGCTTTAGGAACGCCATAACGAGCAATAATGTCATGTCGGATGAACCTCACTACATTTCGAGCAGTGACATTTGCATAAGAGGTCGCCTCAATCCATTTAGAAAAATAGTCGATCGCAACTAAGATGAATCGATGACCATTTGACGCCTTCAGATTGATTGGGCCAATGACATCTATTCCCCACATTGAGAAAGGCCAAGGTTCAGACAGTTGATGCAGCTCATTTGGGGGAACATTTATCTTATCCCCATAAATCTGACATTGATGACAACTCCGCACATGTTTGATGCAATCACTCTCCAAAGTTAACCAATAGTAACCCAATCTCATGATCTTTTTGGCCAGCATATGGCCATTCATGTGCGGGCCACACATCCCTTCATGCATCTCCTGCATGATCTGCGTTGCTTCAGCTGCATCTACACACCTTAACAGCACTGAATCATGAGATCTCTTGTATAGATTTTCGCCGCTAACAAAGAATTTCGAAGCCATCTTCATTATGTACTTCCTATCGACCGGACCACTTCCATCAGGAAATTCTCGATTTCTGATGTAGTTCATGATATCATGATACCACGGCTTCCCATCAAGCTCTTCAGTTATGATCATGCAGTGGGCTGGTTTTGCCAAAACATCAATTTTTAAAGGCTCTACCTCCATTCCATCATTGACTCGTAGCATGGACGATAACGTAGCCAAAGCATCAGCGAACTGATTATGAGTCCGGGATAAGTACTCAAATGTGATCTCATCAAACTCCTCCATTAATTCCTCAAGATACTTGTGATATGAAAGTAATTTGGCATCCCGTGTTTTCCATTCACCAACTGTTTGAAGGATGATCAACGCAGAATCACCAAATACTTTGAGTTTATCAATTTTCATCCCTATTGCTGCCTGAAGACCGAGAATGCATGCTTCGTACTCGGCGATGTTATTGGTGCATGGGAACACCAACTTTGTTGCGACTGGATAGTGTTGCCCAGTTGGAGAGATCAATACTGCCCCAGTCCCTGAGCCCGACAAATTTACCGCCCCGTCGAAAAACATGGTCCACCTATCTTCGTCAATGGACAAGATACGATCATCCGGAGAACACTCCTCCTCTTCAGTATGCTTGGGATTTTCAGCAAGTATATCTGCAATAACACGACCTTTAACAGACTTTTGTGGCATGATCTGCACGTCGAACTCAGAAACCAATATTTGCCATTTAGCTAATTTTCCAACCAAAGCTGGTCGGTCCAGTAAGTACTTGATGGGATCACTTTCAGTCACCAGGAATATCTGATAGTGCAATGTATACTGTCGAAGTCGATGCAGGACCCAAACCAAAGCAGCGCATGTTTTCTCCACCTCAGAATAATTCTGCTCTGATATAGTGAACTTTTTACTTAAGTAGTAAATAGCTCGCTCCTTTCCATCCTCGGGTCCTTTCCATCCTCGGGTCCTTTCTGGGCCAACATCGCACCCAAAGACCCACTATTAATGGTGAGATAGAGAGTCAAAGGGTGGCCCATCATTGGTGGAACTAGGACCGGAGGACATGACAAGTATGATTTCAGCTTGTCAAACGCCTTCTGACAATCATCATCCCAACGAATCAAGGCATCCTTCTTGAGAAGCTTAAAAAATGGCTTAGCAGTTTCTGACAAATGGAAAATAAATCGAGCTATGTAATTTAATCTCCCCATGAGACTTCGAACCTCCTTGGCGGTCTTCGGGTGCGGTAATTCACAAATGGCCTTCACTTTTCAAGGGTCAATTTCAATTCTCTTATTACTCACCATGAACCCGAGTAATTTACCCGAGTAATTTACCCGAAGTTACCCCGAATGTGCATTTGCGGGGTTAAGTCGGAGTTTAAACTCCCGAAGTCGATCGAATAACTTCTTCAAGGTATTGATATGACTTTCTCCCTGCCGAGTCTTGGCGATCATGTTATCAACATAGACTTCGATTTCTTTATGCATCATGTCATGGAAAAGCGTGACCATGGCCCTTTGGTACGTTGCCCCTGCATTCTTGAGACCAAATGGCATTACTTTGTAGTGAAAGGTCCCCCATGGGGTGATGAATGCAGTTTTCTCCTTATCCTCCTCTTTCATCCTGATCTGATTATATCCTGAAAAACCATCCATGAAAGAGAAAAGTTCAAAGCCCGCAGTGCTATCCACCAGAACGTCGATGTGCGGCAAAGGAAATTCATCCTTAGGGCTAGCCTTATTCAAGTCGCGATAGTCGACGCAAACTCGAACTCGACCATTTTTCTTCATTACCGGCACAATGTTGGCTACCCAATCAGGGTAATGTGAGACTTCTATGAATCCGACCTTCAATTGTTTCATTACCTCATCCTCAATTTTCTTTGATAATTCTGGCTTTGTCCTCCGCAACCTTTGCTTTTTAGGAGGCATGTGTGGATTCGTCGGCAGACTGTGTTCCACGATCATTGGGTCAAGACCCGGCATGTCCGCATAAGACCAAGCAAAGACATCTTGGTATTCCTTCAAAAGGGCGACGAGGCGCGTGGCTTCTCCTCCGGGGAGATTTGCCCCAATTTTTACTTTTTTAATGTCCTCCGCGTTGCTCAAATTGATTGTGACAGTGCGTTCGGCTGTTAGGGACTTTGGCCTTTCATGTTGTTCAAGACTTCGTTGGATTCCGGCGGGATCTCCATCCGAATCATCTGGACCTTCATCATGTTCCACCAGCTCCTTCCTGAAACATAAAGTAAACCAATCAGTAAAACAAAAAGGGTTAAATATCTTTTTTTGAAAAATGATTTTTTTTGGGTGTTTTTTTTGTTTTTTTTTTAATAAAAAAATAAAATAAAAAAATTCCTTTTTTTTTTAAAGATTTGGACAAAGAGAGCATGAGGAAGTCCAGGCCTCAGGATTCTCCTCAGGTCGTGTATTTTTTCACTGTTGGATATCATCACCGGACTGGTTTGGTGCACCTCGTCATGCCCTCGAAAATGGTGATTTTATTGAATAACTCTGAATGAATTACACTTATTGAAAAGGAATTGCAGAATGAAAGATTGAAAAATCCTTAAAAAGCAATAAATGAAAGGGATTCCCACGCAGGGGAGTAAAGTAGAAATAAATTACTCATGTGGGCTTGCACCCATTTCCTCTTCGGACTCATTTTTAATAGCGCCAATGAAGAGATCTTCAAATAGATTTGCTATCCCCTCGAGTTTCTCATCCCGATCAGCCTGGCTTTCAGGAATCACATCATCCATGCCCCCCATCCATCCGGAACAATGTCTCGGGGGTTGATATAGAAGCTCGGGGGAAAGGAGAACCTTACATGGTAGTCACAATCCATGTTTGGTCCTTCTAGAACATACATATCCTCTTCATGCATCATTCTGGACGGACCTGGGAATGTTTCTTTGATACGGGGAGGCAATGTTTTACTTTCAACCCGCTTTTGTGATTCATTGGTAGGCTGATCCCTTCCATGGTATCCTAATCCGGCCACACGACGCTTCCGGGAAGGCTGAATTGGATATCGAATCCCCTTACCCTTTCTTCCAAGTCCTTCTCCAGGAACAAAACAACTTTGGGCCATAATCTTCCCCACCATGATAGCAGCATTTGACAATTCTAGAATCGGTGCAAGCGATCCCCGTGACCTATGTATCATTGACACGAGCTCGAATGATTGATAACTGGATTCAAATACACCGTCGGGCTCCACATACGGAATAACGGTCTCATGATAAATCTGGTGGTCTTCCTCAGCATGGACGGTGACTAACCTCCCTTCAACCACGAACTTCAAACATTGATGTAGACTTGAAGGCACAGCTCCGGCACTATGGATCCAGGGACAACCCAACAAAAATTTAAAGGCAGTAGAGATGTTCATTACTTGGAACAAAATGTTGAATGTTATTGGCCCGATTTGCACATCCAGGTGAATCTCGCCCATCATCTCCTTCTTTGTTCCGTCAAAAGCACGAACGGAAGTTTTAGCAACGTTTAACCTTGAAGAGTCTACCCCGAGACGATGCAAAGTAGCCAATGGGCAAATATTCAGAGCGGACCCATTATCAATAAGAACCCGAGCAACATGCGATTCCTTGCACCTGACGGAGATGTAGAGTGCCTTTGTATGTCCATTCCCATCACCTGGTAATTCTTCATCAGAAAAGGAAACAAGATCCTTGAGGAGTACTGCGCCTATGAACCCCTCTAGCTCGCCCTAATCAATCGTCTCAGGCACATGAATCTCACTCAATATTTTCATGAGTGATTTTTGATGTTTGTCCGATGTTTGCAAGAGCTCCAGTAAAGAAATTTGCGCCGACATCCTCCGCAGCTGCTCAACCACGTCGTACTCACTAGCTTTGATTATAGCTAGAAATTCCTTGGCCTCTTCATCGGTGACATGTTTTGACGGCATAGAATTGCTTTGTCCATAGGTGCGTCCGGACCTTGTCACCAAGTCTACATCAAAATCGTACGACCAAGGAACCGCCTTATTACTACGGTACTCGTAGGGTTGATGTAGTTCAATTACTATCTCAGGCACATCTTCCTCATTGTCAACTGCATCCTCCAGGGGTGGCATGTCCTCAAGTGAGGGGTCTGACTTAGCTTCCACGGTAGTAGCTTCTTTCTCCCAATCAATGATAATATGAGAAACCATCGACATCCCTCCAGCCAGGTTGCTTTGCACGATTACACCAGCTTCCATGCTCTCCTGGATCCTCTTCTTCATGACAAACAGTGAAAGGTTCTCCTCAGCCGGGTAGTAACCAGCCGCTACCAATCCTTGATAAATGTTATCAACATCTAGCTTCCATTTCAATTTCTTTCCAGCGTCAACCTCAAAAATTGCATTGACGCCCCCCTCGTGCTCCGGAAGGGGATTTTTCTCAACATTTGGTTGGGCAACGCTGAAGGTGACCACCTTCGTATCCAAGAGATCTTGGATCTTGTGTTTAAGAGTGAAACATTCATCAGTCGAATGCCCCACTTCACCCATGTGGTAATCGCACCTCTTCGAAGCATTAAAGTTGCTGAATTTCTCAAGGTTCGGGCGCTTCAGCTCCTGAGAGAGCAAACCCTTTTTCTGCAAAATAGGTAAAACTTTAGACAAAGGCCCCGGAAGGGGAGTGAATTGCCTTCTGTTGAACTGGCGAGGCGCAAATGATCGCCCCCCGACCTGTCGATTTGTAGAGGCATGAACATTTGAAGGTCCGCCAGAGCTTGGTTGTGAGTATGCCAAATTTATCACCGCAGCTTGTTCTTTATCCTTCCTCGGAGTAAACTTTTTTGTTGGCTCGTTGAACCACCCATCTCTTATTCCAATCTCGATCTGCTCTCCAACAGGAATAAGCTGATTGAAAGTGTCAGCAATGGTGGCTATCATTCGAGTGCGGTATTCATAAGGAAGAGTTTTGATGAACATCTTCCTCATCTCCATGTCAGAAGGCTCAGGATCAACCTGAGCTGCCAAATTCCTCCATCGGATTGCGTATTGCTTGAACGACTCGCTCCTCTTTTTCTCGGCCCGTTCAAGATCGTCTCGGGAGGGAGTGATGTCTGTTATGAATTGGTAGTGCTTCAGAAAAGCTTGGCAAACTTCTTCCCAAGTTTGGCAGAGGTTTATCCCCTTCGAGATGTACCATTTCAGAGCAGGACCTGTCAAACTCGCCTGGAATGACTGGATCAGCAGAGGAGCATTATCAGCATACTGGGTCATTCTCACCAAGTACATCTGCAGGTGGGCCCTTGGGCAGGTCATGCTGTCATATTTTTCAAACTTCGGCATCTTGAACTTTTTCGGCATTTTCACCTTCGAATACACAGAAAGATCTGTCGGGGACGGGTCTTGAAGGCCTTGCAGTTGCTTCAACTTTTCCTCGAGCTTCTCGAGGCGTTTCTCTTACTCAGTTTTGTACGAGTCATCAGCATCGGTCTTTTTCCCATAATCAGCGATGGGATCCTCTTCCAAAGGAGGCATTTCCTCCTCTAAGTTCACAACAATATCATCCTTCAACTTCGGCAAAGGTGCAGGGGCCGGGTTTAGTCGAGCAGCTCTAAATTCGGCGGTCATTTCTTGCATGGCAGTAAGAAATTGCCTCATCTGATCCTCCATATTGGAAACACGCTCGCGAAGCTCGTTTTGGTCCGCCATTTTAGTTTGAGATCGCGTGCGGATTGGAGAACGTGTATTACCCGTGATCACCTTCAAACAAGAAAGGATAGATAAGAATAATTGGCGAAAAAGGAAGACATGGTCCATGACAATGACCTAAAGACTCACTTTTATTCATCTATGAAAATTTTCATGAAATATAAAACCAATACTCGAAACAAATGACTCAACAAAGACTTGAAACATGACTCGATAAAATCATTCTATTTAGCTTGTTCTATATACAAATGGGAAGCTAACGCTCGACGCAATTGCCTATTCTCCCTAGCCATTTTCTTCATCTGCTCCTCGAGTTCCTCTGCTTTCCTTTTATACCGCTTGGTTTCGGCTTCACGAGTTGGTTTGGCCATCACATCAGGAATTTTTGGAAGCCATTCATCTAGGAATTTGAACTTGCAGATGTACCGAACGGTAGCATGATGGATCTTCTGCTTCCCCTCAAGCTCATCTTCAGGCCAAATTATACTCTGAGCATGGAAATTATGCCAAGCCTGCTCGATGTGGTGGAATTCCTCCATGAAGTTGTCTTCCGTGAAGCTGAGTCGGAATAGATCTGGCTTCGGTGGCGGAGGTAAGTCTTGTAGAACCCGAAACTGGCGGACTATTCGGAGCGGATAGTAAGAAGTTGCTCCCGTGATCCCTATTAAGGGGATCGGACCGTTGTCGCCAAGCTATCGCGACCTCCCCGAAGGTGCATCACCTAAGGGTTAAGCTTAAGGATTGCTAAACCTAATTTAGCTCGAGCTCTCCCAAGCTCATACCAATTCGCGACTTAGGTTTCACTTTTTAAACATGCAAAGCCAATTTCAAAAGGGAGTCGCCACTAATCTATTTACGGTGGGTCGATTAGAAACCCATGTAAAATACTGGGAGTCGTATTTTACCCCTACGAACCAGAGATCGTGAATTCGGGGACTTGAGAACTATTTTCTTCTATTTCTCAAAAATGATTTGCAAGCAGTTTGAATTAATTTTAAGCTTATTCCCTAACATGCACAGTGATCATGCGGGTACGCAAACAATAATGAAAATGCTAAATGAAATAATCACGATGAACAATGATGACCTAATGATGCAAATTAACAAGAAAACTATTTTTTTTTGGTTTTTTAATGTGCATGCAATGCATGTAATGAAAAATTAATCCTATGTGCAATTATCCTAATGCAATTCTAAATGCAAAAACTATGAATTTCAAAATTATTTAATGAAACTAATTATCCTATAACTAAATAATATCTAATTTAGACTAGGAAATAAATTAATCCTAATTTAACTAAAAAATTATTTTAACTATAGATAATCTCTTAAAACATGAAAACTAAACTAATATGCAAATACATGAAAGTCTAATCCTAGTGACATGACTTAACCTAGACTACATGGCTTATAACATGCGAATCCTATTAACTTAGACCAAATGACATGCTATTTTAACTACATGAATTAAATGACATGCAAAATGGTGTTTTTTAGGCATTTTCTTTATTTATTTAAATGAAATTCGAAATTAAATAAACTAATTAAAATGTGAAAACCTAATCTAACATGATACCTAAATATCTAAATGAATTATTCTATCATGGACATGCATGACAATTATCTTTTAGGACTTTTGACAACTCAATCTTGGTAACTTTGAGGAAATCAAACAAAAGAGACTGTGGATCTATTCCTAAAGGTGAATTAATCAAATCGAGATCCAAAGACTTTCCTATGGCAACGCTATATTCCTCGAGAGTCGGAGCAAGCTCGTACTTACCAAACACGAACGTGGAGGTGTGGGGACACCAAAAATGAGCCAAGGCCTGCATTGCCCGCTTTGAACGTCGATGTCGAGGAGTGGAACCAGTCGGCCTAATTTGGTCTCCACATAGATTCGGCCGTCATGATCTAGCTTATCCCACCATCGCTTGAGCTCGGCTTTTGGAGCAAGAATGAATCGAACATCAGATCTTCCCATTGTATATAGAATGTGACTCGACTCACCTAATTGTCATGGACCGAAACAAAATAAATAAGTAAATTGCAAGAGGATAAAGTAGAAAACTTACTTTCCAACCAAGCAAACACATAGACATGCACATGAAAGGTGCGGCTCGATTTCTACTCTAAAAGGCTTAGCAAAGTAGAGCTACAAGGGTGGAATGACTAGTCGTAGCCTCGCGTACTAAATCAAAGCCCTTGCAACTTCGGCTCAGCCAAAAGTGATGCCCCAATGCGACGCAGCCTCGCGGGCAGAGGCAAACACCTTTGGCACCAAGAAGGAAAGTTTTCGGGGTTGAGTTGGGCAACCTCTACTACGCGGCCTCGCGGTCGAAGTTGTATCCAACCTAACACCATCCTAAGTTATCCTAGTGCAGCCCAGGTCCGGCGGCGGGTTGTGTGTGCCAATGTGTAGTGTTAAAGCAATGAAGCATGCACAACAGTTAATATCACACAGCAATTCCAAAGAAAGCAATTAAATACTTAAAACAAAAATCAACCTGCAAAAACAATAAACACACGAGTTAGGGACATAAATAGAATTTCCCTACCAAGCAAAAAGTTTTTTTTTGAAAATAAGAAGAAAGGCCTAAGTCCACTAAAGTTCATTGAACTATGTCCCCAGTGGAGTCGCCAAGCTGTCGCGACCTCCCCGAAGGTGCACCACCTAAGGGTTAAGCTAAAGGATTGCTAAACCTAATTTAGCTCGAGCTCTCCCAAGCTCATACCAATTCACAACTTAGGTTTCAATTCTTATACATGCAAAATTGATTCAATTGGAGTCGCCACTAATCTATTTGAGATGGGTCGATTAGAAACCCATGTAAAATACTGGAAGTAGTATTTTACTCCTACGAACCAAAGATTCTTGAATTCGGGGACTTGAGAAACTATTTCTTCTATTTCAAAAAAAAAATAATTTGCAGGCAGCTTGAATTAATTTTATTCCCTAACATGCACGGTGATCACGCAGGTGCGCAAACAATTATTTAAATACTCAAAGAAAAAATAAGCAAGGCAAAAATAAAGCAAATCAACAAAAAGATCTATTTTTGGTTTTTTTTTTTATATGAATGCAATGCATGTAAAGCATGTAATGCATGTGATAAAAAAATTGATTCTGTATGCAATTATCCTAATGCAAATCTAAATGCAATGAATTTCAAGATTACTTAATGACACTAATTACCTATAGCCAAATAATATCTAATTTAGACTAGGAACTAAATTGAATTAATCCCTAATTTAGATTTAAAAAATATCTTGACTATAGATAATATTCTAAAATGTGAAAACTAAACTAATATGCAAATGCATGAAAACCTAAATCTAATGACCTAACATGTTTTTTTTTAAAAGAAAAATGAAAATTCTAAATCAACCTAATTAAAAGACATGCAAAAAGGCATTTTTAAGACATTTTCTTGTTGATTAAATGAAATTAGAAATTAATTAAATTAATTAAATGTGAATCTAATCTAATATGATACCTAGAAATCTAAATGAATTATTTTACCATGGTATAAATAGACATGCAATGACATCTTAACTAAATGAATTAACTACGTGCAACTATCTAAATGATGCATGAACGGCTTATTTATTTATTTTTTTAATTTTATTGATGAAAATTCGAATTAAACATGTTGCTAAAAAAATAAAATTTAATGAGACTAAATCTAGTATGGCATGCATCAAATGACAATATTCTAATGCATAGCTATAAAAAAAATATTCTAATTAACATGCAATGATTCATGTTGTTATGAAATTCAATGTGCCTAAACTAAATGTCATGAAATGTCTAATAATGCAACATAAAATGAAAAGAAAAGTTAATGCTATGATGTGCATATGAGTCCTTTTTTTTTTACTTTGAAATAAACATGAAATCCTAATTTAACTATGCAAATTATACTCTAAGGTGCAACCTAATCATAATACTATCTAAATACAATAATCTAAACGTAAAAGATGTAATCCTATCTAACATGCCAGAAAAATAAAATGCTTTTTTTTTGGTATTTTTTTTATAATAAAGGAAAACATGACAAATTAAACAAATAAACCTAATTCTAGAAACAAAACCTAAATTTAACAATGAAAGATCGCCAACAAAAATCAATAAATTGATCTTAAGCCTTAAAGATCAAAATATCAATTTTGTCGACTCCCGCATAATTAATTACCTCGTCTAAAGCCTTATAGACGAAATAAAAATTATTTTGCGGTTGAGAATTGGAAATTTAATTCCAATTGATAAACCTATGACTCAAAGCTAACAAATCAAACATAAATAATAACATGAAAGGAATAAACAAACTAACATACTAAAAGACATTTTTTATTGCAGAAATTTTCTTTTTTTTTAATTATTAAATAACTATGATCAAAATAAATAAATTAAAACAGAATTAAAACAAAAGAATCGGGTTAGGCGTTGAGCCGGGTCGGGCTCGGGCCTGACCCACACACCAGTGGACCAGCGGAGCAAAAAGAGGCTGGACTGGGCCTGCGATGGCCTGGTACCAGCTCCTCCCCTCCCCTTCTCTTTTCTTTTCTGGCCCTTTTCCCTCTATGCGCGCGCGTGGGCCTGCTTTCATTCTCTGCAGCACTTGGCCCTTCCCTGTACGTATGGGCTTATTTTTTTCAGCCTATCCTGCAAACAAAGGCCCTGCTCTCTTTCTCCAGCTGCAGTTCGCCCATGGCTCTGCACGGCACACGGACCGGCCTGCTCCTCACGCATACGGGCCGACTTGCCTCTTTTCCACGCACGGCCCAGCTCGTCCCTCCTTCATGCGGCCCAGCCTCACGCGACCTGCCCCTGTTCATCTTCTTCCATGACGCCAACACCATGGAAGATCTGCAACAAAGGAAAACCTCGGCGACACAACTGCTTATCCACGACGAAGTGGATTTGACCGACGACACAATCAACTTATTGACACAACTCCGGAATCAATTCGTGACAAGTAGATGATATAAACACACCAAAAATATAACAAAAGAGGCTGATTCACTAGAACAAACTGTTAAACAGGTGATAGACGCGGAAAAACTTCGATCATGGGATGAAAACAATGCAATACTTAAGGCTCTAATGCATCAATCACAAACGCAGCAAAAAGAAAACGACTTTGACTGAGCCGATCAAACTCCTCGGCTTCAAAAAGAACACAACCCAACTCATTGAACCCACCGGTGAAAGAAAGAAAAACGCGAGCAAAGAGGACAAATCGCCGGAGGTGGAGGAGATTATCACGGATCGAGTCTCGGGCGAATACTATCTTTTTCTCCCACGAAGCTCTTTTTTCTAAAAAAATCTTTTCTCTGTAAAGTGCTTCCTTTGCTCAGTCAATGCTTGTCCTTCCTCCACTGCACGTCTTTGCACTTTATAGATGGGTAAAAGCAATCTTGCTCAAATCTTGCAAGATTTGACCAAGATTTCAGTTTTATTTCCTTTCCTCTTTGAACGTGTTCTAATAAACCGGGGAGGGGAAAGATATATTCAGCCCAAAAGACTACCGACGATGATGTTTCCTCAAAATGCAAGATGCAATTATGTATTTTTTTTAGGAATATAAATTCCTACTATCTATTTTTTTTAAATGCAATCTATATACTAAGATTTCAAAATTAAGTGTCAACAGCCTTGAACCTAGTACGATGGTTCCCTTCAATAGTCTCTGTGATTCCCTCTTTCTTCCCTCTGTCATTATCTTTCCCCTTTGCCATGCATGCATGTTGGAAATTGAATAATAAGTGATCCTCCAAACCACTCAATTCTCTCCTTACATTTCTGTTTCGGACCCTTCTCCCTCCTGTCACTTCCATTGTGAGCCTTTTGCCTCGTGAGATTGTATATCCTCCGATCCGTAATCTTCTCTTGAAAAGATCCGATAAACCTGAAGACTCCATGTGCAATACTTTCTCCTTTTCATTAAAAATTTCTCATGGTGAAAGAAATTAATAAATTTTCTCTTCATTTGTGGAACCCCATTAATCCTCGCTTTGATTTTCCTTTACCTTGTACGATGCCGATTGGTGTCCAGAATTATTGACTGAATATTCCCTTTTGCATGCTGGCCAAATAGATGAGTAGATATCTAGCAGGAATTTCCTCCTTAAGGAGAATCTTCTCTGACAGATCTTACATATTCATTAATCCAACTTGTCTTGCAACTTGGACCAATTCGACACATAATTGGGTGACTAGTCCAATGCACACACGTAAAGATGCTCTTGTTTATTTATATGTTATTTTAAACTAATATTTTTGTTTAGAGGTCAGGGTCAATCCCTAATCTTCTATGAGAATTAAAGACAATCATAATATAATTCTCTTTAATATTACACATTGCCGAGATTGTATATCCTCCGATCCATAATATTCTCTTGAAAAGATCCAATAAACATGAAGACTCCTTGGACATATCTTGCATATATATCAATCCAACTTGTCTTGCAACTCGGACCAATTCGACACATAATTGGGTGACTAGTCCAATGCACATGTGTAAAGATGCTCCTATTTATTTATATGTTTTTTTAAACTAATATTTTTGTTTAGAGGTCAGGGTCGATCCCTAATCTTCTATGAAAATTAAAGACAATCATAGTATAATTCTCTTTAATATTACACGTTGCCAAAATTGTTTAGGTGGTATTTGTCTTTGCCAAAATCTTCTATGGACGCTTCCCTTCACATTTCTAGGAGTTAAGACAAATGAATTTTTCATATAAATAAGATGAGTGCCGACAGCATTTCTCGAAACAAACATATTTATTTTTGTTTTTTTCAATAGTGATATGGATAGTGGCTGTTTTTAGATAGTATGTTTGCTACCCATGGACTGGGTTGACTCACCTTACAATCAAAGTTCACAATGTTTTTTTCCTACTAATGCTCTGTATCAGTGAGTAGCAAATGGTGAAGGTAGTGATCCTTCAAGCCATATACTTCTGTGTTAGCGGGTAGCAAATGGTGAAGGTAGCGATCCTTCTAGCCATATACATCTATTTAACTGAGATTGACGAAGACTTTACATGAAGTACTCTGGACTGAATACTATCAGTTCTTATTGGATAGCTTGTCACCACTCAAGGACGCGTCCCCACAAGAACAAGTTTAAAGAATCCCCAATGCAAACAAAACAGTGGTCCTGTTAAGGATGTTGATGTCGAATTCAGAAGGACTTGACTTCGGTGGCCTTTAAAAAGCCATTTGCTACAAGTAAAACACAACTGTAGAACCTGGATTCGTTTTGGAACTTGAGGAGCGAAATTGGAGAGGAGGCTTTACAAAGCAACAGCTGAAGGAGATGTGCCTTCTTTGCTTGATTTGCTTAATGGCGATCCATTGATTCTTG
This sequence comes from Melaleuca alternifolia, assembly GCA_019926035.1. NCBI lineage: Eukaryota > Viridiplantae > Streptophyta > Magnoliopsida > Myrtales > Myrtaceae > Melaleuca > Melaleuca alternifolia. Next base: position 69,680 of record JAGKPW010000206.1, read on the forward strand.
ATAGATGTATGGTGTCGTCTTACGAGGAGACTCCATTACATATAGCAACAATGCTGGGTCATGAACTATTGACTCGTCTTCTTACGAATCTCATCTATCCAACGACACCTTGTTTAGCTAAAGTACAACATATCTTGAATCGGGGAATCTTCTGACAGCGTGGAAAGGACAACGTGGACATGATAGGACATGAACTTCTGGACAATGTCCCGTAGACACGTCACCCAATGTTATTGTCTTTCTATGGCCAAGTGGACTTACATACCATAGTGCAAGCAAGCGAACTTTCTATCAAACGACACCTTGTTTAGCTAAAGTACAACATATCGTGAATCCCCAATGGAAGAATAATCCTGTCAAGTTCCTGTGGAAGCACATGGAAGGATATTATCAATTCTCATCGGACAACTTCTCACCACTCAAGGACGGGTCCCCACAAGCTGGCTACTTGTCTATCAAGTTCAAAGAATCCCCAAAATGCAAACAAACCAGTGGTCCTGTTAAGGATGTTGATGTCGAATTCAGAAGGACTTGACTTCGGTGGCCTTCAAAAAGCCATTTGCTACAAGCAAAACGCAACTGTAAAGCCTGGATTCCTTTCGGAACTTGAGGAACGAAAATGGAGAGGAGGCTTTACAAAGCAGCAGCTGAAGGAGATGTGCCTTCTTTGCTTGATTTGCTCAATGACGATCCACTGATTCTTGATAGATGTATGGTGTCGTCTTACAATGAGACTCCATTACATATAGCAGCAATGCTGGGTCATGAGAAATTCGTTTACGAGATTCTGGATCGAAAGCCTGAGCTTGCAGCAGAGCTGGATTCTCAGAAATTATCACCCCTGCACCTCGCGACGGCTAAAGGTTGTCTTGGAGTAGTGAAGAGATTGTTGATCGCTAATGCAGATATGTGCTATGCTTGTGACAAATATGGTAGAAACCCCCTTCACGTTGCAGCCATTAAAGGCCGAGTTCATGTTCTGAAGGAACTTATCCAAGAAAGTCCCGACGCGGCACGTCAGAAGATGAGACATGGCGAGACTATACTACATTTATGTGTGAAGCATAACAATTTGGAAGCTCTAAAGCTTTTGGTGGAGTTTGTTGGAGATTATGAGTTCGTTAATTTGAAGAACGACGATGGTGACACCATATTGCACCTAGCTGCTGCAGATAAGCAAACTGAGGTAAGTAGAATTGCACGAATCTCATCTTATAATATGAATAACCTATTGTTTCATTTTCTATCTCCACGAGCTGAACGGTTTAATCTTGTGATCTCAAATAGCCCCTTGACATATCCAATCATTGACATGCACAGACAATCAATTTCCTGACGTCTTGTACCTCAATAGAAGTGAAATCTCCGAATGCGGACGGTCTTACGGCATATGACCTTTTAGCACAGAGCGGAAAATCTGGAAGCCACGTGGACAAAGTAAGTAACTTTTGTGAAGCTGGTGCGACGACTGCCAATGTTCATGCTCTCTCTAGGAGTGAAATCGAATCGATGACGATGAGGGCCTCATCTCCAAATGCTAATGATCAGAACATTGCATTCCCTGTGCAGCGAAAAGGTGGGAAGAGGAGTCTTAACAAGCAGTATGATTGGCTCGAAAGGAAAAAGAGTGCGCTGATGGTTGTAGCATCTTTAACCGCAACAATGGCATTCCAAGTCGGTGTCAACCCTCCGGGTGGTTTTTGGCAAGAGACTAAGGAGAATACGGAGAAATCACAAGGGGCGGGATATTCCATCATGGCGCACAATAATCCGGATGAATACTTACTTTTCTTGGCGGTTAATACATCAGGCTTCCTTGCATCCCTCAGCATCATCCTGTTACTCGTGAGCGGCCTCCCATTGAGACGTAGGTTTTTTATCTGGATTTTGCTGATGATCGTGTGGACTGCTATCACATCCATAGCACTGACCTATCTAATCTCAATAACAGCCTTCACGGCAGACGGGAGCTTGATCTATGACATAGTAAATAATGGAATCAAAGTGTGGTCTGGCTTGATGTTTCTGCTCTTCGTGGGGCATACAATACGCCTGATACTGAAAACAATTCGTAAAGTCAAGGGATTAGTCACAGGGAGAAAATCTTCTGCCTCAGTGATCATCCCCCCAGACAACGTCTGATGAGGATGCCAACCATTTCAGTGCATATATGGTTTCCCATGTGTCTAAGCAATATATGCATATATGAACATAGGTGTGACTGTGTTAAGTTCTCCAAGTGCCTTGTATGCGAAGATGCAGAGGCTGAAATTCTTACAAGAAAAAGAGATGCAAGGTTTGCTTGCTAGTTTTTAAAACATGATGGGATCATTGTTGACAAAGGAATTTTTCAATACCTATCCTCAGCAAGTATGTAATCTATGCAGACTAATTGCGGGGCTTACTTGTTGTCCTATCTGTCAAAATATAGTGATGTTGTTTGTAATATTGATATTCCCATGTTATAAGTTGCTTTTTCTTTGTATTGTGGAACGACACCTAGGGCTTACTTCTTGTCCTATCTGTCAAAGTATAGTGATGTTGTTTGTAATATTGATATTCCCATGTTATGCATCGCTTTTCCTTTGTGTTGTGAAACAACACTTAGTGCACAAGCAAATTTCCAGGGTTTCATTGTTACTGTCTTAGTATGAGTCGGGAACCATTGTGCAATGACGATAAATTCTAGTTTTATCTAGATAGTAGTGTCGCTTAGAGCCAAAACTGACTAGTAGCCGTCTCAATAAAGAGAGAACTCATTCACCTTCAAAAAGTATCGGAGAGCATTTCCCAACATGAGATATGAAAAGGTCTCCAGAAGTGATTGTTTTTTAGGCTAATCTTGTGTACTCAAAAACTGCATGATAGCGAACAAACTAGTTACGAACAACTAGATCAATGGGTAGGCCAGTTCATACACCAAACCTAACTGTCTTTACTTAGGTCCACTTAGTATTTATTGTATATATGGAGTTTTCTACACAAGATGGTCGGCCCCAAGGCCTAAGAGGGTCTACATGGGTTGGATGGGGCCCAAGAAGGAAGATACTTGCTTAGGCCCGCTTAAAAATGTGCTTTTGCCCTTATTAGATTGGGCAAACTTATTTGGGCTGTTATATACTTATAAATTCTTTCTAAGGACAAAACTAATGTTTAATTTTAATTATGAATAAAGTATTTTGATTGTGAGTCGGCCTAGAAGAGCCATGTGGCTTCTCTCTCTCTCTATTTAATTTCTATATGGCATCGACAACTTTTAGCTATGAGTAACCCTAGATTCCACTTAAGTGATCAATTGGATCTTGTCGAGGAACCGCCATGTATTTTCTCTAAAATTTTCACTAGATTAATAATTATTATTTGTCACAACCGTATCTATAACTTTCAAGAAAACATTCGTTACTTTACTGAAATAAAATTAAACAAATTTAATAGAGACAATTGCTATTTCGCTTCATTATAAATGTAAACTTAGGAATAAAATAGATTTCCATTCAGCCAAAGATTTGATCAACAAAATTTTGAAGATAGTTGTTATTGCACCAAAATAAATTTAAGAAGATAATCATTTATTTAGGTTGTAATTCGGTTAGTGTTCATATATTGTCTCCACAAGATATAATAAAAATAAAAAACCAATATAAGCGACGCCCAACTGTAGGTCATATAGTGAAGAGGTCATTCTCTTGCTAAGTATTGTGACTTAGGTGGGCACGACTTTAAGAGCCGATAGCAACTATTGACTCTTGTCTTCTATCGAATCTCATGATCATTTCTATCAAACGACACCTTGTTTAGCTAAAGTACAACATATCATGAAATGGGGAATTTTCTGACAGCGTGGAAAGGACAACGTGGACATGAGAGTACATGAACTTCTGTACAATGTTCCGTAGACACGTCACCCAACGTTATTGTCTATCTATGGCCAAGTGGACTTACATACCATATTATCTGGTGGTGCAAGCAAGCGAACTTTATCTAAAAGCCACGTTGATAATAAGAACAATAATGCAATTTTTTTTTTTGAATTTTTATCTAACGTAGAATGTGATATATGAACTTTCAATTTATATCATATGATCTTCGAACTTTCGGTACATGTTCGAATTAGTTTCTCAATTATATAAATATATTTAATTTGTCATTTTATTAACTGATTGAGACACTTATTAAAAGTTTATTGATCATATTGAACAAATCCAAAATTTATGGGCTGTATCACTTTAAGATGGATTCCGGTCCATATGCTTTTCATATCTCATCGTTTTGCTACAAAACTTGTTTGTTTTCCCTTGTTAAAAAAGAGAGAGGAAAAAACGCATGTCAAAATATTTAAGAAAATGATGAGATATCTTTACGGATCATATTATTAAGTAAATTGACCATATCAATAATGCCCTAATTGGATGATGCCTAATATCTTAAATGATGCATATTAGATAACGATCAATCCGTAATTAGGAATAAAATACTCAAATTGAATTGGATGGGGATTGTTACCGAATTTCAATGCCTGTAATCGGAATCAAAATTGGGATGGATTATGCCTTGCAGATGAGGCTCGGACGTGGCCAACACACGATGGAGTCACGATGGTGCACAGCGCTTGGCTCGCTGCCCAATGGAGCTTGCGGGACATGTCGGCGATGGTTCAGTGGACATGGTCGACATGGTGGTGCCTCCTCGTGTGAGGTGCAAAGGTGAGCTTCAGAAGAAGCTTAACAGAACACAAAATAATGCCTTGACTTGGCTAAAATCAGTAAGACAAGCGTAAACTCGTAGGAAAACTTGTTGGGTGGCAAGATGCTCGCTGAAATTTGCTGGTGTAGCCGGCACATCAATGCAGGAACCAGTGGTGATGCTCACTTAGCAGGAAGCGATGGACGAGGAAAGCTTGTATAATCAAAGTAGTCATTGTCAGAAGACCCAGAAACCTGCAAAAAATTGAAGCACGACTGCAGTGAAATTTAGGTGCAATGGAAGCATGTCGGTGCTGCCAAATGTGATGGAATATGGCTTCTTTGCCAAAATTGTTGCTTCGACAGCCAGATAAACCGCAATCGTGCAGGAGCAGCACTAAGTGGCGTGGTATAGACAGGAGGTAGATACCAAGCGCTGCTTGAAGCTCCTCCCTCTTCACATTCTTTTCTCCTTTGACTTCTTCTTGCAGTGCAGAACGTGAAAATCCCCAAGGTGAGGGTATTCTCTTATTGGGTTGCGGCCATCCTCTTCCACGACCAAGAAGACAGATCTCACCGCCGCTCTCTATTTGGCCACCGTATATTACGAATTGTGAATCCCCCGTGAACCTAGTACGATGGCTCCCTTCAATAGTCCCAGTGATTCCCTCTTTCTTTCCTCTGTGTCGTTATCTTTCCCCTTTGCCTTGCATGTATGCTGGAAAATGAATAGTAAGTGATCCGCCAAACCACTCAATCATCTCCTTACTTTTATGTTTCGGACCCTTCTCCCTCTTGTCTTCCACTGTGAGCCTTTTGCCTCGTGAGATTGTATATCATCTGATCCGTAATCTTCTCTTGTAAAGATCCAATAAACATGAAGACTCCCTGTGCAATACTTTCTCCTTTTGATTATGAATTTCCCATGGTGAAAGAAATTAATAAATTTTCTCTTCATTCGTGGAACCCCACTGATTCTCGCTTTCCTTTTTCTTTTCCTTGTAAGATGCCGATTGGGGTCCAGAATTATTGACTGAATGTTCTTTTTGCATGTTGGTCAGACAGATGAGTAGATATCCAGCAGCAATTTCCTCCTTAAGCAATATCTTCTCGGACAAATTTTGCATACTTATTCATCGAACTTGTCTTGCAACTCGGACCAATTCGACACATAATTAGACGGCTAGTCCAATGCACATACGTAAAAATGCTCCTATTGATCTATATGTTATTTTTAATTTAATATTTTTGTTTGGAGGCCGTGGGCAATCCTAATATTCTAGGAGAATTAAATGACTAAATAAGTTGATAAAATTTAGGTGTTCATGCTTTATTGCTTCTTTTTCTCATTTTTTATCATATCTTTTCATTTTTAACTTTCCACCAAAATTTATTGCAATGAAACTTATCTTTGTTATATGCTGGATTTTTTTTTTGTGCCAAAAACCATTAGCAATATTGTGGAGCAAGTAATTCTTCCAAGAAATTGTTATGAAGTCTCAATATCCGATTCTTTTGTTCTTCCTAGTCCTAACATTATTTCCCAACACTATCACGACTCTTTCTAGTTGCGGGTTATACCTAAATTAACCCTTTATTGGAGTCCCTCCAGGAACCACATGCCCAAGACTTCGGCATACATACTATGGGCAGTCTTGGGCTATACATACTATGGGCCTATAACCAACCCTTCATCAACAATAATTGCATATTTTCATGTCCCTAACATGATTGATTTAACTTACACGGATGAGACATGAAAAGAAACTTGCCTTCTTCTATGCTAAAAACACATTATGGAATGTGAACACAGTGGCAGTACGTCTTTCTTCTCGATTGCCATCCAGTGGTCCAATTACAACAAATGGAGGAGCGGCAATAAGGGAACATGCCCGGCCCTATTTCTCTCCACATCACTGGCCCTATATTAAATTGGTCAAATGGATTATATTGAGCAATCGCCAAAATACTTGAGATTACATTAAGAAAATGAAAAAGTTTAGAGCTGAACTAACAATCAGATTAGGAGCGATTCAAAATTTATCCTAAAGAATTCAATCTACAGACTAAAAAGTCGATTCAATCTAGTTTACTGTCAATGTTGAATATGAAGGTTTAAATAATCACTTTCGCAGCTGGAGGGTGTATGATAGGAATGTAAGACGGATAATAACATTTGCAGCAACATATGCAAGAAATGGATGTGGAAACGATACTCACGAATTATGAGCTACATTCAATCAAACTTTAAATAAAATTTCTCTTTCATTAAATGATAATTGAGATTATAATTGTGTTTTAAAACAGAAGTTTGTTATGCTACTGACTATTCTCTATTTCTTTTCCTCCAGTGAAAGACAGTCATAATATAATTCTCTTTAATATTACACGAAGCGAAACCGCAATAAATTTTTTTACTGGGTTCTACTATATGTTTAGGTCAAATCTCCCGAACAAAAAAGTTCATTTTCCCACTATAAATAAAGCTTATATCTCAAGCTTTTGAATTTACACATTCATTCCAACCAATTTATTTTCCCTATTTTGACGTTGGATGAGCATCTGCCTAATTGTTCCAAGTCTGTGCTTTTTTTTTTTACTCATTTACTATTGGACATGTGACATATGTTTCGAGATAGTTACTTAATAGAAACTATCAACATGTTATCTATCCAATGAAGTGTAAATTATTTTTTACAATGATCGTAGACCAAACAAAAAATATGTTAACATATCCTTTCTGGATATTTGAATCTTATCATTAGAAAACCAACAAACTACTTAGAATTTATCGTTCTACAAATCATCTAACCCTTAATCATTAGTCCATGCTTAAGTTTTGTGCACTTACCGTTTTGTTTCGTGTAGTCAATATTATGTCCTTCATTCATTATATTATCTTCTGTCTAATGAGGGTTTCTCATTTCATGTAGAGAAAAGCTCATACAGAGAGAAGCCAATGATATCACGAATGACTTGGTGGATAACTTTTTTTTTCTTTTTTGATAACCGAGATGTCCGGGCCAGCTTGTACGCACCTCAACTATTTTTCGGGGGAGACTAGCACAGCAACCTATCGTCATGGCCCTCCACTTAAATCACAGGCGCTTCCTCGGGGAATCGAACCCAAGACCTCAATGAAACCCGAGTTCGCCTTAACCAGCTGAGCTACCCATGGGTAGGTACTTGGTGGATAACTAATCATCGCATATTTCAATGTTATAACTGACTGAAGTGGATTTGTCAGCCTCAAGCAAGTGCAAGGGGGAGAGAGGGAGGGTGTTGCTGATGGTTACACAGACGAGCAAAAGTAAAGATGTTGGTCTCGGGATGTAAAGAGTATGGCAAATATGGGGTATGAAATTTGTAATTATGTCTATATTACGGGTGCAAATTATTAATTTTTGTGTACCCTAAAGAACAACGTGGATGGGGTGTGGCCTCGGCTAAGAACTACGCTGAAGTTTTCAGTATGAATTAGCCAACCAAATACCCATGAACTTGGTTGGCTTACTTTGAAATCAAAGTTCCCAATGTTTTTCTTACTAATGCTCTGTATTAGCAGGTAGCAAATGGTGAAGGTGGTGATCCTTCGAGCCATATACTTCTATTTAACTGAGATTGACGAGGACTTTACATGACGTGCTCTGGACCGTTCAATAAGTTCAGATATTTTGGATTCTTCGGAAGGCCAGAAAGGCCATATCCGCTGCTATCAGATGAATTTTCAATTTTGTTTGTTTTTTGGCTCGAAAGGGTACGTGCCGCCCTCGGGTTCGGGACTGCATTTCCTTGAAAGTGAGTCGATGTCCCGCCTTCTTAGAATTATATGTGGCGTCCTACAGACGTTTCTATCGATAAACAACCTTACAAGCAGTCACTCTAACGTTTGGCAAATGATCATAGAGGACGTCAAGGGGAATGAGGGAAGGAAAATAATATATTTGGCATATGTTATATTGCATTATCCTAGTTAGCTAGAAGACATAAAGTTGCACAAACTCAACCTTTTTTTTCATCGTAGATTTACTTATTAGGTAGTAGGATATCATTTGAAGGTATTTATATAAAGTGTTGATGATGGAGGATCTGAAACAGATGAACCATGAAAGGAAATGACTATCGATTGGTTCAGCTGATAATATGTTCGAGTGTTTTTTTATTCTTTAACAATCCTGTCAAGTTCCTGTGGAAGCACATACAAGAATATTATCAACGCTCATCGGACAACTTCTCACCACTCAAGGACGGGTCCCCCCAAGCTGGCTACTTGTCTATCAAGTTTAAAGAATCCCCAATGCAAACAAACCAGTGGTCCTTTTAAGGATGTTGATGTCGAATTCAGAAGGACTTGACTTCGGTGGCCTTCAAAAAGCCATTTGCTACAAGCAAAACGCAACTGTAAAGCCTGGATTCCTTTCGGAACTTGAGGAGCGAAAATGGAGAGGAGGCTTTACAAAGCAGCAGCTGAAGGAGATGTGCCTTCTTTGCTTGATTTGCTCAATGACGATCCACTGATTCTTGATAGATGTATGGTCTTACAGTGAGACTCCATTACATATAGCAGCAATGCTGGGTCATGAGAAATTCGTTTACGAGATTCTAGATCGAAAGCCTGAGCTTGCAGTAGAGCTGGATTCTCAGAAATTATCACCCCTACACCTCGCGACAGCTAAAGGTTGTCTTGGAGTAGTTAAGAGATTGTTGATCGTTAATGCAGATATGTGCTATGCTTGTGACAAATATGGTAGAAACCCCCTTCATGTTGCAGCCATTAAAGGCCAAGTTCATGTTCTGAAGGAACTGATCCAAGAAAGTCCCAATGCGGCACGTCAGAAGATGAGACATGGCGAGACTATACTACATTTATGTGTGAAGCATAACAATTTGGAAGCTCTAAAGCTTTTGCTGGAGTTTGTTGGAGATTATGACTTCGTTAATTTGAAGAACGACGATGGTGACACCATATTGCACCTAGCTGCTGCAGATAAGCAAACTGAGGTAAGTAGAATTGCACGAATCACATCTTATAAAATGAATAACCTATTGTTCCATTTCCTATCTCCACAAGCTGAACGGTTTAATCTTGTGATCTCAAATAGCCCCTTGACATATCCAATCATTGACATGCGCAGACAATCAATTTTCTGACGTCTTGTACCTCAATAGAAGTGAAATCTTCGAATGCGGAGGGTCTTACGGCATATGACCTTTTAGCACAGAGCGGAAAATCTGGAAGGCACGTGGACAACGTAAGTAACTTTTGTGAAGCTGGTGCGACGACTGCCAATGTTCATGCTCTCTCTAGGAGTGAAATCAAATCGATGACGATGAGGGCCTCATCTCCAAATGCTAGTGATCAGAACATTGCATTCCCTGTGAAGCGAAAAGGTTGGAAGAGGAGTCTTAACAAGCAGTATGATTGGCTCGAAAGGAAAAAGAGTGCGCTGATGATTGTAGCATCTTTAATCGCAACAATGGCATTCCAAGTCGGTGTCACCCCTCCGGGTGGTTTTTGGCAAGACACTAAAGAGGATACGACAGATCCACACATGGCGGGATTTTCCATCATGGCGGACAATTATCCGGAAGCATACTCACGTTTCTTGGCGTTTAACACAGTAGGCTTCCTTGCATCCCTCAGCATCATTCTGTTACTCGTGAGCGGCCTCCCATTGAGACGTAGGTTTTTTATGTGGATTCTGATGGTGATCATGTGGATCGCTATCACATCCATAGCACTGACCTATGGAATCTCAATAATAACCTTCACGCCCTCTCAAGAAAAGAGCTCGATCTATGAGATAGTAGGATTCGAAATCTGCGTGTGGGCTGGCTTGATGCTTCTGCTCCTCGTGGGGCATACAATACGCCTGATGCTAAAAACGATTCGCAAAGTCAAGGGATTGGTCACAGGGAGAAGATCTTCTGCCTCAGTGGTCATCCCCCCAGACAGCGTCTGATGAGGACGCCAACGATTTAAGTGCATATATGGTTGCCCATGCGTCTAAGCAATATATGCATATATGAACATAGGTGTGACTGCGTTCAGTGCTCTCTCAGTGCCTTGTATGCGAAGATGCAGAGGCTGAAATTCTTACAAGAAAAAGAGATGCAAGGTTTGCTTGCTAGTTTTTAAAACATGATGGGATCATTGTTGACAAAGGAATTTTTCAATACCTATCCTCAGCAAGTATGTAATCTATGCAGACTAATTGCGGGGCTTACTTGCTGTCCTATCTGTCAAAATATAGTGATGTTTGTAATATTGATATTCCCATGTTATGCGTCGCTTTTCCTTTGTATTGTGGAACGACACCCAGGGCTTAATTGTTGTCCTATCTGTCAAAGTATAGTGATGTTGTTTGTAATATTGATATTCTCATGTTATGCATCGCTTTTCCTTTGTATTGTGGAACAACACCTAGTGCACAAGCAAATTTCCAGCGTTTCATTGTTACTGTCTTAGTATGAGTCGGGAACCATTGTGCAATGACGACAAATTCTAGTTTTATCCAGATAGTAGTGTCGCTTAAAGCCAAAACCGACTAGTAGCCGTCTCAATAAAGAGAGAACTCATTCACCTTCAAAAAGTATGGGAGAGCATTTCCCAACATGAGATATGAAAAGGTTATGCGGATTCTAAGTATCTCCAGAAGTGCTTGTTTTTTCGGCTGATCCCGTGGACTCAAAAAATGCATGATAGCGAACAAAATAGTTACGAACAACTAGATCAATGAATAGGCCAGTTCATACACCAGACTTAACTGTCTTTACTTAGGCCCACTTAGTATTTACTGTATATATGGAGTTTTCTACACAAAATGGTCAGCCCCAGGAAGGCCTGTATGGGTTGGATGAGGCCCAAGAAGGAAGATACTTGCTTAGGCCCGCTTAAAAATGTGTTTCTGCTTTATTAGATTGGGCAAACTTATTTGGGCCATTAAACACTTATAAATTCTTTCTAAGGACAAAACTAATGTTTAATTTTAATTATGAAAAAAGCATTTTGATTGTGAGCCTGCCTAGAAGAGCCATGTGGCTTCTCTCTCTCTCTCACTCTCTCTCATTCGATTTAATCTCTCTATGGCATCGACAACTTTTAGTTATGAGTAACTCTAGATTTCACTTAAGTGATCAACTGAATGCTGTCGAGGAACCGCCATGTATTTTCTCTAAATTTTTCACTAGATTAATAATTATTATTTGTCACAACCGTATCTATAACTTTCAAGAAAACATTCGTTATTTAACCAAAATAAAATTAAAAAAAAATTAACAGAGACAATTGCTATTTCGCTTCATTATAAATGTAAACTTTGGAATAAAATAGATTTCCATTCAGCCAAAGATTAGATCAACAAACTTTTGAAGATAGTTGTTATTGCACCAAAATAAATTTAAGAAGATAATCATTTATTTAGGTTAGTGTTCATATATAGTCTCCACAAGATATATATATAACCAATATAAGGGAAGCCCAACTATAGGTCATATAGTGAAGAGATCATTCTCTTGCTAAGTACTGTGACTCGGGGGGGGGGGGGGGGGGGGGGCGGGGGGGGGGTCACGACTTTGAGAGCCGATAGCCATCAGTAGTTTGAAATGAGCTATTGACTCGTGTCTTTTATCGAATCTCACGATCCTTTCTATCAAACGACACCTTGTTTAGCTAAAGTACAACATATCGTGAATCGAGGAATCTTCTGACAACGTGGAAAGGACAACGTGGACATGAGGACATGAACTTCTGGACAATGTCCCGTAGACACGTCACCCAACGTTATTGTCTTTCTATGGCCAATTGGACTTACATACCATATTATCTGGCAGTGCAAGCAAGTGAACTTTATCTAAAACCCAAGTTGATAATAAGAACAATGATGTAATTTTTTTTAATCTTTTATCCAACGTAGAATGTGATATATGAACTTTCAATTTATATCATATGATCTCCGAACTTTCGGTACATGTTCAAATTAGTTTCTGAACCATATAAATATATTCAATTTGTCATTTTATTAAATGATTGAGACACGTATTAAAAACTTATGGATCATATTGAATAAATCTAAAATTTGTGGGCCGTATCACTTTAAGATGGATTCTGGTCCATACGGTTTTCATACCTCACCGTCTTGCCACAAAACTTGTTTATTTTCCCTTGTTAAACAAAGATAGAGGAAAAAGCGTACGTCAAAATATTTTAAAAAATGATGTGAGATCTTTACGGAGCAAATTAATAAAATTGACCATATCAATAATGCATTTCATATTAATAATTGCTATTTTGCTATAACCAATCCTTCATCAACAATAATTGTATATTTTCATGTCCCTCGCATGATTGATTTAACTTACGCGGATGAGACATGAAAAGAAACTTGCCTTCTTCTGTGCTAAAAACACATTATGGAATGCGAACACAGTGGCAGTGCGTCTTTCTTCTCGATTGCCATCCAGTGGAGACATCCAATTACAACAAATGGAGGAGCGGCAATAAGGGAACAGGCCTGGCCCTATTTCTCTCCACATCACTGGCCCTAAATTAAATTGGTCAAGTGGATTAGATTGAGCAATCGCCAAAATATTTAAGATTACATTAGGAAAATGAAAAAGTTTAGAGCTGAACTAACAATCAAATTAGGAGCAATTCAAAATTAATCCCAAAGAATTCAATCTACAGACTAAAAAGTCGATTCAATCTAGTTTGCTGTCAATGTTGAATATGAAGGTTCAAATAATCACTTTCGTAGCTGGAGGGGGTATGATGGGAATGTAAGACGGATAATAATATTTGCATCAACATATGCAAGAAATGGATGTGGAAACGATACTCACGAATTATGATCTACATTCAATCAAACTTTAAATAGGCATTTCTCTTTCATTAAATGGCAATTTACATTATAATTGTTTTTTAAAACAGTAAGTTTGTTATGCTACTGACTACTCTCCAATTTCTTTTTCCGAAGGTTAAAGACAACATAGTATAATTATCTTTAATATTACACGTAGCGAAACAACAGTAAATTTTTTATTGGGTTCTATTAAATTTCTTTTTCTTATTTTAATGTTAGATGAGCATCTGCCTAATTGTCCAATATATGTGCTTTTTTTTCACTCATTTACTTTTGGACATGTGACATATGTTTCGAGATAGTTATATAGTAAAAACTATCAACATGTTATCTATGAAATGTAAATTATTTTTCATAATGATAGTAGACCAAATAAAAACTATGTTAACATATCCTTTCTAGATAGTTGAATCTTACCATTAGAAAATCAACAAACTACTTCAAATGTATCGTTCTACAAATCATCTAACCATTAATCACTAGTCCATGCTTAAGATTTTTGCACTTACCGTTTTGTTTCGCGTAGTCAATATTCTGTCCTTCATTCATTTTATTATCTTCTGTCTAATGAGGGTTTCTCTTTTCATGTAGAGAAAAGCTCATACAGAGAGAAGCCAATGATATCATGAATGACTTGGTGAATAAATAATCATCACTTATTTCAATGTTACAACGGACTGAAGTGGATTTGTCAGCCTCAAGCAAGTGCAAGGGGGAGAGAGGAAGGGTGTTGCTGATGGTTACACAAACGAGCAAAAGTTGAGACGTTAGTCTCGGGATGTAAAGAGGAATTCTGGCAAATGTGGAGGTATGAAATCTGCAATTATGTCTATATTACGGGTGCAAATTATTAATTTTTCTGTACCCTAAAGAAAAAGGTGGATGGGGTGTGGCCCCGGCTAGGAACTGCGCTGAAGTTTTCAGTATGAACTAGCCAACCAAATACCCATGAACTTGGTTGGCTTACTTTGAAATCAAAGTTCACAATGTTTTTCCTGCTAATGCTTTGTATTAGCAGGTAGCAAATGGTGAAGGTGGTGATCCTTCGAGCCATATACTTCAATTTGACTGAGATTGACGTGGACTATTCATGACGTGCTCTGGACCGTTCAGTAAGTTCAAATATTTTGGATTCCTCGGAAGACCAGAAGTCCATATCCGTTGCTATCAGATGAATTTTCAATTTTGTTTGTTTTTGGCTCGAACGGATACTTGCCGCCCTTGGGTTTGGGAATGCATTTCCTTGAAAGTGAGTCGAGGTCCCGCCTTCTTAGAGTTATACGTGGCGTCCGACGGATGTATCTATCGATAAACAACCTTAAAAGCAGCCGTTACCGACTCTTAGCGTTTGGCATATGTTCACAGAGGACATCAAGGGGAATGAGGGAAGGAAAATAAGATATTTGACATATGTTATATTGCATTATCCTAGTTAAATAGAAGACATAAAGTTGCACAAACTCAACCTTTTTTCTTTCATCGTAGTTTTGTAGTAGAATATCATTTGAAGGTATCGCTTAATCGAATTTATATAAACTGTTGATGATGTGGGGATCTGAAACAGATGAACCATGAAAGCAAATGACTATCGATTGGTTCAGCTGATAATATAATCGAGTATTTTTGGACTCTTTAACACTCCTGTCAATTTCCTGTGGAAGCACATAAAAGAATATTATCAATTCTCATCGGACATCTTCTCACCACTC
>JAGKPW010000207.1:0-38308 GCA_019926035.1 Melaleuca alternifolia
GTGTGGACATATAGAGACTAAATCTAACCACAAAACATCCAATCAGGCATTGTCCTGGATCAGACTAGTTCCAATGACAAAAGGCTCATTTGCCAAATTACCTCTGTCGAACTGCCATGTGCACCAAAACTTGCCGTAAGTCTTGGCCAGATTCTCAAGCTCTGGCTTTTCTACAACTTCAGGGACCCGAGGATTGACCCAAAGACCAGATTTAATCTGCAAAGTACACTACAAGGTATATTCAAGAAACGAACAGCTCAGAAAAAAGGGCAAAAACAAAACGACACACGACCTCGTAAGCATGGGAATGCCAGAGCTTCTGCTCGTCAGGAGGAAGAGCTTCAAATATCTTGTCCGACACTATGTACTCCACTCCTGCGCAACACGTATGAATTCCAATTTGCATATATAAGCATCATTTGAATTTAAATTTACCAATGCAAAGATTCTGGTAAGTGCCGACGCCAATTTTTTTTTATCTATTTCGGAAGTGGGTGATTTGACAAATAGAAGAAGCGAAGATTTTGTTTATATATATACACTCGAAGATTAGGTAAAAGTTTAGCCTCGAATCTCTCGAACGTGAAATCTCTCGATCTTGCAACTACCACTTCCTAACTTTCAGAGCTAAAGAACAAGGGAAATCTAGTCCATCCAGGTGAAAAACGAAGTTGAATTGTATGATTGACATGATGACCGCAATCAATCATCTCAATCCCGATATAATACTTGGGACTTTGGAAAGTTTCTGAGAATTTGTTCGGTTCATTAACTAAATTCAGTGAGCAGCCGAACGGGTTCATGCAAAGAGGAACAAATAATTGACGAAACCGTGTGACTGTACCGATGAGGCGGCCGGAGGCGGAGTCGGTGTCGTAGACGGCGCACTGGAGGAAGTCCTGGTTGAGGCGGGCGACGAAGTGGTGGGTCTCGATCTGGCGGCCAAGGTCGTGGGCGTAGAGGGCAAAGGTGCAGACATGCTGGTTCATCTGCTTCACCGGCTTCAGCGACTGCAGCATCGCGGCCCCCGTGTCGAGCATAACCTGCCCCGCCGTCATCCGCTTCCCCATCGTCTTCCCCCCCTCCGTCGCCGGCGGCATCGGCCCCGGCGGCTGGTCGCTCGACGCCATTTTATCTCTTTTCCTCTTGTCTCACTCTTTCTTTCGGTAAAAGCGATGACTGACGACCGATGAGGTCTCCACGGCTGAGGAGGTGGCGGAAGTTTATAGAGCGAGAAAGGAGCGGAGTGGCGAACGTGGGGGGTTTGAGGGGCGGCCACGCAGGCGTGCATGGTGGTCGTGCGGTGGTTACGTGGGGCGATAGCGAGGGACATTGGGGATGTGATCATGTTTTTCTTTATTTGGTTATGGGAGGAAATCATCCATGTTACGCAAGCATGCAAAGGCACGAAAAGTTGGTAAGTATTTTTTTTTTTCAGGTGTATCCGTGCAAAGGAATTTGGTGAAGAGGTCACTTATTGAGAAATTATTGTATTGTGAAGGAAATATATATACTAATATATAGTAGTCACATAATTCAATGACCTAAGTATCTATTAAATTAAGTAACGTAAACGATATTTTTATTTTTCCTTTATCAGTGAAGTAAAATTAGACATGACCACTTCAATTAAACGTCGTATGCATAAATATTTATGTACATCATTAATTTGAAGAATCGCATTGTACGATTCATTGGCACCCATATGAAATTCAAATTCTTTGAGTACTATGTCTAAGGGAAGGTCGAAGCAATAGATAACCTAAGTTCAGGTTTAAATGGGGAAGAAGGTTAAATTGACCAAAGAAAAGAGGGAAAATGTTATATATTAAAGACAGAAAAAAAGGATTAGTATCATCCACGTTCGACTAATAAATTTTACAATGCCTCTTGCATTCTCTTTTCAATCTTGAATTGAAAATGCTTATCAAGTTTTTGGTTTTAAACCTCGTATTGATGCCGAACGGAAGCATTTCCTTTAACTTCTCATCAACTACCTCCCTTACTCCCCTGGTAAAAGATTGGCCCAGCACCTCCCACCATTGGACTTGATCACCCAATTTGAGGAAAAAGGAATGTAAGGTAGGGCATTCAAACCCTCTATATATAATCCAACATAGACTTTCGGAAATGTATAGCTTGGTACTGGAAGTGCGCAGTAAAAATTTGGTACATTTTGTCTCAGAAGATCGCCAAGGCATGCGCCCAAGTCCAAACCTAATAACATATCCTATCTCCCCCTTTCATGTGATGACTTGAATGAATAGATTGGGGGTCCATGAATTTTCCATCGGTTTCGATAACGTTTGTTGGGAGCATGCAACAAAAGCTCAATACATTTCACCTAAGGAGATCTCTAGGGAGATCCCAAGTCCAAGCATGATAACATATCCGGTTGGAATCACCTTCAATCCAAAAATTAAGAGAATAAATTATAAGCTAACTATGATATATTAACTACTCTAGATAACTTTAATTCTCCGATATGAGATTTCTCTAACACAATTCATGCTTGCATCCTAACACCTAAAACCTGAACCTTTGTCCAATGGTTCAAACACTTCCTTGCATGAAACGCTATACTTCTGATTGTTTTAATCACCGGCTAAAAAGCATGTAAGTTACTTGCAAGCCCTTGTAAACCGTGTTGAGTAACCTATCCAAAACTGATAAGTCTCCTTGAGTTCTCACCTAAAAATTATAGGGTTTGTAACTTCCCTATAGAATTCACAAAGCAGATCGTGTAATTATGATTGTTTTTATCCATTCTCTCTGATTGTCCCTAGTCAACCGTAAAATTAACCACCCTATGATTAGTAACATGTTTTCAATTTTAGTGAATTATTATGAGTGGCGACTTTAGCTGATACTCAATTATACTTTTTAAAACTATCTTAGATGATGAAATCTTTTATCACTCGATCCAAAGATGAAAATTGAAAACGAACCCAGTCTCGTATGTAGCATGATTGGACAATGATTTTTTCTTATTCTTTTCAAAACCAAAATAAATTTTGCGTTATATCTTATGTAACTAAGGGTGCACTTGCAAACTCTGTGCAAAGCAGTTTTGGGCCCATAAAGTCTCATGGACGAAAGTTGTGATGTATGGTAAAAAAAAAAAATTATTGGACTACATTCGAGTCAAAGTTCGCCTTGGGAAAGCCCAAAAGCCAGACCAAAACCCATCTTGCTTGCTTTGGCTATGGGGCATTAGAAAAGAACAGTGCAATTGTCTATTTTCATATGTTCGAAGGTGAAAAGCTCAGCTCTATCAAAGTGTAACCTTCAGTTTCTTTTTCACAATAAAAACATACACAAACCAACACATGCAATTTAAAATACAACACCAGAGTCGCATTCACCAACCCAAATGTGCATGGATTGTCTTCTTTCTAAGTTGGTCCATCTAGTCGGAGACGACAGGCAATATTCGTGGCCTGTACTTGTACCTCCTGGCAGCAACCAGGTACACGAAGAAGTTGCCAATGCTCAGGATTGAGAGCAGCAAATAGAACAGATTCAAATGGTTCCTGTTAATGTTATTCCCTGCTAGCCAACCACCACTCCTTGTCACGCCCTTTGTTGCCCCGTTCACAATCTTGACCAATATGCTGCTGAAGAAGTACCCAAGCGCCATGGAGCACCACAGGAAGCAGGTCGAGAGAGACTTGAGCCCCTTTGGTGCCTCCGAGTAGAATAACTCGAGAAGCCCGACGTACGTGAACATGTCAGCAATGCCGAAGATGAAGTACTGGAAGGAGAGCCAGAACACACTGATGGGAAGCGGCTGAGCAACAGGTATCGCATCGAGCATGCCGTGGTCACGGGCCACCGTTTTCCGCTTCACCTCCATGATCGCAGCCACAGCCATCGAGAGCGACGATAGAACAAGCCCAACACCTATTCTCTGCAGGTGGGTTATGCCTGTTGGGTGGCCAGTGACTTTCCTGGCGAATGGGACGATCACCCGGTCGTAGACAGGGACTATGACAATGAGGAAGGTGACCGGGATGATGGGGAGCGAGGCGGGTGGGATCTTGAACGAGCCTATGATTCTTGTATCCATCGTTAGGCCCTGTTGGATGGAGAAGGTCTGGAGCTGAGCCAGGCAAAGGGTCATAATTATGGTGGAGCTGAAGATTGGAACCATGCCAAGCACGATTTTTGCGTTCTCCACTTGGGTCGCCCGGCACAGCTTCCATGGGTTCGGAGATTCAGACTGCCTGTGTTGCATCGCCGGTGTTTCCTTCACGGCCGCCTTGTCTAGGAACCTGAGATATCATTGATACAATTAATCAGGAGATCTTTAACTTGAATCAATGTTCTTTTTCTCGTAGGGATAGTAATGGGTAATGACCTGAAAGTATCTCTGTGAGGTAGAAATTCTTTATCTCCAGCAGCTTCTGCATCTCTGTCAATCTCATACAGCTCCGCTGCGTCCTCAGGGAGTTGAAGTTTTCTGTTGTGAATTGCAGCAACAAATACCTGAGAACCATCGGAGAGAGCAACCACAATTTGAGCCCTGAACATAAATCTGTTTTGGGATGATGAATATCATAAGTCAGGACAAAGCCAATTAGGGAACTTTCATAGACCTGGACGATTTCGACGATCGCATTGGTTCCTTGAACGGGTTGTATCCGGTGCATCGGCAATCCTAACATGAATAACACCACGCCCAAGAACATGGCTACACTAGATAACCCAAAGCCCCAGTCCCATCCTTTATTGTCCTGTACCCACACGATGAGTGTCAAACTGGCTGCGCTTCCGACACACACTATTAGCAACAGGATGTTGAAGAAGCTCGACATGTCCCTCGCTTCCCTGGGGTCCTTCTCATCAAACTGGTCGGCTCCATGCGCCGGCAACGCAGCTTTGATTCCGGCTGAACCAGCGGCCAACAGGTACAACGCGACGAAGAAGAGGGCAGCATTTCCGCCGCCAACTTTTTCACAGCGAGAAGTAGGATTTAAGATATTGCACGTTGGTGGACGAAGCCCGGGATAGTGAGCTTGTACAGTTAATATTGCCAGTCCCTAAACAAGGAAAAAATAACACAATGATCGTCATAAATTACGTGCGGTTTTGTTTGCTTACCACATGTTCAAGAGAAATAGATGCCTGTGAAATTTATACCACAAATTCGACGCAGCCTGAAATGGCAGTGGCCTTGAATCTACCAAAGTAAATGTCTGCTAAGGCAGCCACGACAATGGAAAGAATGTAGGAAAAGCCTAGGTAGTTGGTGAGCTGGTTGGCGGCATCGGCAATGTCAAAGTGCAAGACACCGTTGAAGTATGTCACCAAGTTCACAGCCAGCGCAATGTTCGCCATATTCTCGAACCCAAATGTGGCTACAACAATAGATGCAAATCATTGGAAAATGAACCGTTCAAGAAACATCTCGATAAAGCAAATAAATAAACGTTTCAATGGTCATGCCTAGTGGATTTCACAGGATAACCACCCCATAACGCTGTCGTCCAAAATTCTTTTCCTCCCTCAGGCAGGTTTCAGTGTAAGTTTTACCTGACTTTGGACTGTAATTCGCTAAGCTAAAGACTATGAATTTGACTCGGTTGAATCATTAAGTTGGGCAAATATGATGCCCTACCGAGAATAAGCAAACCAGCTCTCATTCCACCATGTTTATGCTTCAGAGCCGTTTCTCCCTTCCAGTCTACCTTCCCTTCGACGAGCTCTGGCTTCTCCTGCAAACCGAAGATCTCACACTTAGCAGGAAAAACAAAACTGACAAGGAAGGTGATGAATTAGAATGGACAATAATCAGACCATTGTTTCGAGGTCCATTTGGTTCTTGAAGTTCAAAATGGTAAGTCAATAATCAGATTTTAAGTTAAGGCTTTTGCTAATTTGTATTTATAGAAGTACCCATGAGGTGCTATGAGCACTTCTTTGCCTGTAGTACTACCCAGTTTGTTGGCTGGTTATGGTTGCATCTTCTTCTTGATGTTTTCACTGCCGAACATGGAAGAGATGGTCATTGGACTTGGTCGTGATTAGTGTCTTCGGCAAAAACGACAGAGAGAAAAGGCATTCGCAAATGTTGTTTTAGTGACCCTTTCTACTCTTAACTGCATGAAAACCCTCCATTTTATTAATCATGTGACATTGCGTAAGCATGATCCTTCCTTTTGTCTTCTTCCTTAAAACACAGAAAATTTACCCAGTCATGCAGATTCTAGGGCTTAGAGTGAGCGTTTGGATCAACAAGCACTTGCTCGAAATTCATGACGACATAAGGAATGGGACCTCTTGCATCCAGTCTTGAATCCTTCAAGCATTTGTGAGGTCAAGCTCGGAGACGACATATGAATATTCGTTGACATGGAAACTTCATATGATAGGTCTCATCGATTATTCATGGTTGTGATTTAGATGTCACATGTCGATCATCCTAGTGTAACCAAGATGGAATTCGTTGATCAAGGGACAAAAGTTCCGATCTTCTAATTGTAATCGTTCCTAATAATTCATTTCACGGTTGTGACAGCCGCAATGGTAGCTCCTAATAGGGGATCCACCGAAACGTGGCTTTCCTGCTAGAAGTTGTCACTCAAACGCTAAGAGGACGTCCAAATAATCGCATAATTCCCATTTCTGTGCTTCTGCTGAAATGGTCTTCCCAGGGATCTGTCTTCGAAGATGGAAATGTTAGCTTGCGTTTGTTAGTAACACAAGAAACAATCTGACCCTCCAAATGTTTCGCTTTAACAAAGGATAAAGCTATTTCCCAATTGAATAGAAATTTCTCGTACCGTGACTGCGAAGCAATCGGCTAAAACAATCTAAAAGCGCAGGAAAAGTACTCCATGGTTACGCGTTGAGTGTAACATGGTAGCCTCAAGACAATCACAAACAACAAGCGCAGCAAGAGGCTTCGGCGATTCCAATGCAACCAATTATTCCTTTGTGATAAAGAGTAAAAAATATATTGTATTGTCTTGAAAGTCACAAAATACAAGAATACAATATATATGTGTGCAACCCTATCACGGTAAATGACAAATCTACCCTCATCATATTTCCTAACACTCCCCCTCAAGTTGGGATGTAGATATCAAACAATCCCAACTTGTTACACAAAA
This sequence comes from Melaleuca alternifolia, assembly GCA_019926035.1. Taxonomy (NCBI): domain Eukaryota; kingdom Viridiplantae; phylum Streptophyta; class Magnoliopsida; order Myrtales; family Myrtaceae; genus Melaleuca; species Melaleuca alternifolia. The sequence goes on from JAGKPW010000207.1 coordinate 7,116, forward strand.
AATTCACTCTATTCCCTCGTAATGACTTGGTAAAGATATCTGCAAGTTGATCTTCCGTTCTTGTATGTTGAAGAGTGATTTCTCCCTTTTGAACCTTTTCTCTTATAAAGTGACAATCCACCTCAATATGCTTTGTTCACTCATGGAAGACAGGGTTATTTGTAATATGAATAGCTGCTTGATTGTCACAACATAATAGTGATGGTTCTGATGTTGCTAGCCCAATTTCTGACAATAACATCCTTAACCAGAACAATTCACTTGTCACATTTGCCATCGCTCTATATTTTGCTTCAGCACTTGATCGAGAAACCACATCCTGTTTCTTGCTTTTCCATGCAACTAAGTTACCTCCAAGAAATACACAATAGCCTGATGTAGATCTCCTACTAGTGTGACATCCAGCCCAATCAGAATCAGAAAAATCTGTGATATTTAGATGACCATAGTTCTTGAAGATTAACCCTTTTCCAGGTGCCCCTTTTAAGTATTTAATAATCCGAAGCACGGCATCCCAATGAGTAGTTCGAGGGGAATTCATGAATTGGCTCACAGTACTAACAGCAAATGATATATCAGGTCTCGTGACAATAAGATAATTCAATTTACCAACTATTCTCCGAAACTTTGCTAGGTTATGTAACAGTTCGCCAAGTTCTGCATCAAGTTTCACACCTGGTTCCATAGGAGTATCAACCGGTTTTGCTCCAATAAGGCCAACCTCATCAAGAATATCAAGAACATATTTTCGTTGGGTCAAATTGATACCTGTATGTGAGTAGGCAACTTCAATACCTAGGAAATAGCGCAAACGTCCCAAATCCTTAGTGTTGAACTGTGTATATAGAAACTGTTTAAGACATTGAATACCATCTGAATCACTACCGGTAATGATAATGTCATCCACATATACCACTAGAAGAATACAACCAGCTGAGGAGATGGAACTGAATACTGAATGATCTACTTGGCATCGCTTTAATCCAAACTTGATAACAGCATCACTAAACTTGCCAAACCACGCTCGAGGAGATTGCTTTAATCTATACAAAGCTTTATGTAAGCGACAGACGAGATTCTCCCCCTGAGCAACAAACCCGGGTGGTTGCTCCATATACACTTCTTCAGCCAAATCACCATGGAGGAATGCATTTTTGACATCTAATTGATGAAGGAGCCAGCCAAAACGTGCTGCCAAAGAAATAAAGACACGAACAGAAGGCATTTTCGCAACAGGAGAGAATGTCTCGTCATAATCAATACCATATGTTTGAGTATACCCTTTGGCAACCAACCGCGCCTTCAATTGATCGACAGTTCCATCAGGATGAACCTTAACAGTGAAGACCCAACGGCAGCCGACAGGTTGCTTAGCCGCAGGTAAGGGGGTGAGCTCCCAAGTGTGATTCTCAAGAAGGGCCTTCATTTCATCTTCCATGGCTTGTCGCCAGCCAGGATGGGCAAGAGCTTCAGCAACACTGCTCGGCACAAAAATAGAGGACAAGGACGAGATAAAAGTGGAGAAGGAAGGAGATAAATGATCATAAGAGACAAATTTTGAAAGAGGATGACGGGTACTAAAACAATCAGAAGAATCAGAGTAGAGTGTGTAACGATCCCTAGGACGTCCAACACAAGAACGCATACCTTTGCGAGTAGCAATAGGTGGATCAGGATCGGAAGATGGCACAACAATTGATGGTGGAACAGAGGAATCAAGTGATGGCCGTACATCTGTAGTCGGAGCTCTTCCTCGCCGATGGTAAGTACGCTCAGCAAATTGAAACCCTGTGGGCGATGCTTGAGGAATTGGGACAGGTGGAAGAGTCGGCAAGACACATTCAACGTCATGAGAAGACACTGTGGGGATCGATGGAGGAGTATAGTAGGGATGATCTTCAAAAAAAGGTCACATCGGCGGATACAATCACACGACGACTGCTAGGATTATAGCACTTATACCCCTTTTGAGTTCTAGAGTACCCAACAAAGACACATTTTTCAGCACGAGGAGCCAACTTATCAAGACCCGGAGACGAATGCCATCAGTATAAACCCCTCTGTAGTCTAATAAACAGGCCAATCCAACAAGTTGAATCCAATAAACAATACCTCAATAATCAAGCCTGCAGCTTCTCTTAATCAAGCACACAATAGTAAACACAAATGGAGCCCAATCGATACATGACAGAATCAAGAGACCTTACAGAGGGTCCATGAAGCCAGACTTGCGATTGCAACCAATCAATAAGGACACTAGACAACATCTTCACGAACTGCAGTAAGACATATCTTTTTTTTTTTTTTTAGGGTTGAAACCCTAGCTCGTTCGTTCTGTTTGAGAACGCTCCAGGGACTTCAGCAACGGCGGCGACGGGCGACCATCTGAACAAGCACGGCAGGGCTTGAACGGCGATGGAGCACCGAAACAAACGGTGAGGGAGGCAGCGGCGGCGGTTAAGACGGCGGAAGCGGTGGCTATGGCGGCGGCGAAGGAGCTCCTGCAACAGCGACAGACGGCTGTGACGGTGGAGAGCTCCTGCGACGGCGGCGTGGAGGCAGCGACGGCGAAGCAGCCGCACGAGTTCCTGCGACGGCGGCGTGGAGGAGGCGACGACGGCAGCGACGACGAAGCAGCCGCACGAGGTGGACGAGGTCCAAGCCGCCACTCCCCGCAGATCTACACCTTCAAAATCCCTGTTTGTCTCGCTGTGAACGAAACAGCAGGGAAGGGAACGGCGGTGAATAGAGAAGGAGAACGGCGGCGGCGAACGGCAGTGGATATCGCCGGCGAGCGGCGGCGAAGGGCGGCGATGGCCGGTGGTAGGGTCTATCCCGGCTCTGATACCATGATAAAGAGTAAAAAATATATTGTATTGTCTTGAAAGTCACAAAATACAAGAATACAATATATATGTGTGCAACCCTATCACGGTAAATGACAAATCTACCATCATCATATTTCCTAACACTTTGTAAACTCTTACGGAACTCGATTGTTTTTCTTCTTTTTCCCCATTTTGTTTCCCTTTCATCCTAATCGAACTCGTGAAATTGGGACCAAAACCAAAGAAACTGCCAATCATAGAAGTAGTCTATGGAAGTACAATGGCTATTCGGTAAACAATCACGACTTTGTTCTTCATAATGAAGGGAACCACTCTTACACGCTAGTGTTATTATCCAGCAGCCACCAAGTTGATTCGTGAATAACCAAAACATATGGTCAATAATACTGCACCGTCAATAGATGACCAGAAAAAGGGCATACAAAAGAAGAATGTACAGAACAATTCAAGGTTCTCAGCTGTGCAATGAATGAATTTTTCTATGCTAGAACACCACAAAAAAAAAATTAATTAAAAAAAATTCAACCTCCCGAATAATTCACGATGAGTCAGTAGTTCAGCAGCGAATACTTTATGCGTAAGATGATCTTTCCCTTGTCAACACCTAGTTTCGCCCCCGTAACCAACCAATGACCTGGAATATCTTGCGGGCCCTTGGACATTTCCGTCATGTCCACAATCTTCACCAGTTTTCCGGGCTTATTTGAACTGTCTTCCTTTTTGTCACTGGATGTCTTATCCTTAGATGCTGATGAGGAAGCACCATCATTCTTTGGAGAAGATGCATTCGCAGGGTTGTGATCCCATACGGACCGCCTGATTGTACAACCTGGGACCTTGGAGAAGAGGAGTTTAAGGTGCAGTACATTCTTGGACCCAAAGTCCCAAACACCGAGCTGAGCCCCCGTGACGATGTGGACTCCTGAGAGATCACCGATGCTGGTCTCGGTGTGCTCTATTGGTGCGGTGCTGACATGGGAAAAGTTCTTCCACTCGATCGGCTCGAACCAACGGGTGTCCTGCTCCTCGGGGCCTTGCCACTTGGGAGCTCCGATCGCCATGTGCGCATCCCAATGGGGTTGAAGAACCTTGGGAAGAGAAACCAGGTGTTGCAAATGAATAGCAAGCCGGTTTTGCTTGCTCCCTTCAATGGCAAGTCTTAACCCTGTTACGGGCTTACGACCAACTGTCACCTGAAAAAGAACAAAAAGAAAGGTCATCTAACTGACAGATTACCAAATCAGAGAAGACTAAGCCATTTTAGCAATTTGTTCAGGAATATGGAAATATCGCTGGGTTTTGATGAATGGACCAGACAGAGGTCTTGATTGCAAATAGAGACATTTCAGTATGGTACCAGGGCATTTGATATGCACTTTTTCTTTAAATTTTGGACAAATTCTTTGCTTGCTCATTTTCGTTTAGTTTAACTGGTAGATATGCTGTGAAATTAAACATCCACAAATTCGAGTTACATATTGATGAACATAGAAGCACATTTATTTTGCTCTTTTCAGGGCAAGTGCAATTATTGGACATCAAACAGATGCAGGATAAAAAGTTTGTCTTTTGAGCTAGCCAAATAATTAATTCTTTGCTTTTATGGCCCTTTTTTCCTTGTACAGTAAAGTATTTTTCTTTATTATCCACTTTCTCGATATTTCTAGCTCAACAAAATCAAAAAAAGTACCTGATCTGGACTAATGTATAGCTTGGGACCCATCAAGCTGAACTGGAGGGATGAACAGACGGGCTCTTTCCTTTGAAGATTCTTCTGTTCCGGAGCCCAGACACGTGCAATTTGAAAATCCAAAAAGTACTGTAGATCTTCAATTGGAGGTTTATCTGGTTGGAACAACAGACAAGTTGCACACATTTGATTAACAAAAGTAAAATCAGATACAGACATTCTCATCTCCACACACAAACAAGAAATTTATTAGTCCCGTAACATAACTAACAGCAAATTCATAGAAATTGAACTATTTCAAGGAAGTTTTGAAGTTCCTGCCACTTATCAGAAATGCAAAGGAACAGGGCTGAAATTGTCTCAGAAATGCAAAGGAACAGGGCTGAAATTAATTGGACAGAATTCATCCAGAAATTAAGGCTGATTTAAGTTCCCATATCCGCATCGAGTCAGAAATCACTCATTTATATAATAGGGCAACACGTTAGTGATCTAATTTTTTTTATCTGGGTTTATACACATGTACAGAAGACTCCACCAGTCCTCAGAAACAGGTGTTGTAGTAAAATCTACTTCGAATAACATGTTGCTCATCTAATAGTTTGTTAAACCTTGATAATCTTCAAAATAAAACCAACTATCGGTAAAACTAAATCTCTATGGATCCAGATAGCAGATACACTGAGCTAAATAAAACATCAAAAAGCATTGCCTTTACCAATCACTCAATTTAATGAACAGTTAAAGGAAAATGAACACTCACATTCCAAATATAAGTCTATAGCACGGGCCAAGTGCTTTATCCCAGGCACTCCTTCGAGAAGTGAAACAATAGGTGTAAATGTCATGTTAATCACATCTGGTGCTAATCTAACAGTGTCAGCCCATTTAGCCTGATTCTGCTCAAGATCATCACCACCTCGTCTCCTAAAGATTACTGTGACATCCTGCAGCAAATAATTGCAAGTAGTACATGATTAGAGCTTCCAAAATGAGGAGAATAACACAAGACGAAATTTGGATATGGTTTCTAGGAGTAAAAAATAAATGAAGGTCATAGTCACTTTCTCCACTATTGGACTGTTGCAAATTTATAAGGAAAATTTCCACTATGTAAAGGGAGAATTTTTTTACTAACCTTGCCTTTGTATTTTGGGAGGCCTGCATTTGGTTGATTCCTGGATTCTTGAAACCGATGATTCTCAATGTCTTTTACGTAACTTTCAATGTCTGATTTTGACAAAGAAGATGATTGATGCTGCCTGATATAAACTACATCTCTTCCACCGACAGTTGCAGAAGTAACGATATGGGTACCAAAGTTCTCGATAGAGCTGAAGATGAAAATGAAAACAAAGGGTGAGGAAGTTAGTGGCTAATTTGAATTACTCCCGTGTCTTCATGCAGATACATCAGTAGAAGTAGCAGATACAGATACAAGTGGACACCAGGGAAAGCCCGCCTTTTCCCACCCAAGATATAAACAGTGGACGTATCAATATTAGAATAATCAACACACAACTCAAACTCATGATGTTTTGAGTTTGAACTCACCATATAAAGCCTTATCACATGATGGATTGAGGCATACGCTAGTTTTGAACGGCCTCATACCAAAAAAAAATCCCAACTTTAGCTTCAGTCCAAACTCTACGCAAAACTTTTTTTGGTCATATATATAACCCCTAACTTTAGGTCCAGCCCCAATTCTTCCATAAACTTTTTTTTGTCCCATAACCTCCAGCTTTAGGTCCAATCTCAATTATAATATTTTTTTACTCATAAAAACCAACTAATAACTTGAGTCTCAAATTCATTGAGTCATATATCCCTGTTAACCCTCCTCTATCCAAAATTTCTTGTTGACAACCAAGAGATAGAAAATTCATGATCACAAGCCATGACAGCATCCTGAACACAAGCTCTTTGAGTGCAAGCTCTCTGACTCAAGAGAGCTAGAAGACTCCCGAGCACAAGAATTGAAGACTGCACGTAATATCGAAAATCACCAAGCGAGATGGAAGCAAGACTCTCTTAAGAGTAAGATCAATTAAAGAAAGGCAATTCTAATTGCTTTAGTCATCAAGAGGACGTTGTTTGGGATGATAACATAGAAATTCATATCCATGAACACGTTCTTGGATTTGAAATTTGAGAAGAAAACTGGAGTGTTGACATGAAAATGCCACGTAGGATTACTAGAAGCAATTTTGGACAGAGGATTAATTGAGGTAGATAAGAGACTCAAGTAAAGGTTGGTGGTTTTTTTATGAGTTTATGGTAAAAATATGACTGGACCTAAAGTTGGGTGCTCTTTATGGGACACAAAAAAGTTTAGGGTAAAGTGGGGTCTCAACTTGAAGTTGGGGGTTTTTTATAGGACAAGAAAAAGTTGATGGTAGAATTGGGACTAGACCTAAAGTTGGGGGTTTTTATGGGACAAAAAAAAAGATTTTGGTAGAATTGAACCGCAGCTAAAGTTTGAGATTTTTTTTGGGTATTAAGCCAGTTTTGAACATAAAGCTACTTTTGAACAGATAAGGTTAAAATATTCCCAAGTAGTTCAAGGTGTTCTTAGCATATATTCAAAGAGAGAGGAAAAGTGTTCAGTTGTTTACAAGTTTTCTCATAATGACTGTTTCAAAGGCGCAATAAACTTAAATTTAGCACAATTAAAGATAAGATGGAAAAAGCTTGTTTGAGATGCTTTGGTTGCATGGAATAAAGACCTTCTAATGCTCCATTCAGGCCAAGTTATTAGGAATAGAGATTCCTGTTAGAAAGGTGGAAGACCTAAAATGATGTGGCAGGGGATGGTAAGAATAGAGACTAAGTATTATAAGCTTCAAGAAATGGCTGATTTGGAAAACTTCATATTGGTATTCAATGTTAGAAGATGAATTGAAGAATTATTTCTGCATACAGAGATGGATGCACTAAGGTGGAACTAAAACTTCATAAGGCACTGATACAGAGGGTACAGAATTGACATAAAGTAATTTGGACTAGTCAATTACTGTGATAATGATAGAGACACGGTTTGAAGTGCGTGAAGAAGCACCAAGGGTATAAATATAGTAAATTGGCCCAGAATGAACATGCAAGATTGCTTATGAACGTTACCTTGCCAAAGAAGCAGGGTCCCATGAGTAGGGAACAGCGCGCTTGATTTCCTCCCGTAAAACCAACTTAAGCTTTGTCAATTCAACATTGAACAAGGGAATGAAGTACCCAACCATGGAAAGTGACTTTGTAGATGCTGCATCAACTTGCCAAGAGCCGGTGAAATTGAACATGGCATTGAAGCTTCCAAGTGGTGTTGATCCTGATATACCTGATTGGTCATTAAAATATTCGGCCATCTGAAATTTTGACAGTAATAGTCTTAGTGAAACTACCCATTGGAATTATCAGCCGAAAAAGAATCAAGACCATCCGCAAGAATTGATATGTACACAGGGAGTTCATTCATGATGCAAGAAAGAAGCAAAATGATCTATCTTATATGCATTTAAGAGTGGGAAGTCAACAATTCTGGTCTAGCCTTATCTGGCATGTGGGGGAGTCATGCAAGTTGTAAAGGAAAAAGATAAGAAAGGAAAAAGATTCTCCTGCCTCAAAGAGTTGGCTTCTGGAAAGCGTTTTATCATAAGTAGTTGGAGTAAATGACTGTATCAATCTTATTTACCAAAAAAAAAAATGACTGTATCAATCTTTGTACCAATTTTCAGAACAGATCGATATATCAAATCTTGATCCTTTATAATGATTCTATGGAATCACTCTGTCAACCGCCAAGTGAAAACACCAACAGAAAGTCAATTGAAGGATAAGTCACAGAACCAAATTCAAACCATTTTAAATGTAAAATAGCCAAATTAAGTGACCTGATTACAAAATGTGAAAGAATTTCCTAAATTTCTTAAGAGCATTAGCTATAGCATTTTATCTTTAAATCACATGGATAGCTTTGTTGAGGGTATTAGAGGGTACTGAGTTGTTTATTGGAAATGAGAGATGGGTAGAAAACATGTCTTTAATATCCTTTCTCCTGCTGTCCTAGCTTCATACCTTAAAACACATTATGGTTTCCCTTCTTAAGCAACTATTCCTGCCCCTTTCTTTTCCAGTACAAATCCCTTGTGACTCAATAATAGAACACAGTTGATGCAAGTGGAACTTTTTATGTGTTTATTACAGTATTTAATAGTCCAAACATTCAGGTATAATTGCCGGTCTAACAATTTGACCTTAATGATAGCTAGAGTGAGATGAACTTACTAGATGTAATTTTCATCATGATCCTTGTCATGTAAATTGCACGGGCTATCTAGTGCCAATGTATATATGTGTTATTGGTTTTAACGCAAGCACACTCTAACCCCAATTTTTCTCTCCTTCATCTCACTTCTACTGTCTCTCAATTAAACAGCTACTGTCGTAACCTATTATAACCAAATTATGCAAGCCCTGGCATGAACACTTCTGATAATACCATACATGTTATAGTTAAGGCACTGCACAAGAAGTATAAAATGAGCTTGTAATGGCTCCCAACATGTAGATATGTCAATTTAGATAATTTATGGTGTGTTAAAGATGGAGAATAGTAGCACAATTGCTATTACGATGGCTTATTGGAGCTCGCCTACTATGCGATTGTCACTGAGTGGCTTGCGAAAGGGGAAGTTGTAAGAGTGGATATAAGCTCGTTTCTTCTGCTATTTTCCTTGACGAATGAATTATAGGAGTAATATTCTCTCTCAACTCACTATCTCTTCTTCATTATCCTTCTCATCTCAAATTTAATTCTTCTCATCTCACTCAAGATTCTCTTAGTTAATTAGCCCTCTAAGAGCTCCTTGATGCAGTGATTAAATCAAGAATCGTATATAGCCATGTCACAAGAGTGATGACGGTTGCTTGTGGGATTGAAATTTCGTTGAAATTCTTTACTTTTCGAAACATTATTTATCGATGTCGTGGTAGCGAACTTTTCGGAGATGACAATACGAGGAAGAGATAATATCTAGACTTTCCATAATGAAAGCACAAGAGATATATACGGGCTAACAAAATCTTTCCATAATGATTATAATTAGTCAAAGATATGCCCAATCAAGATAAACATCTGTCAAAGCTTGATTGATATAGAGAATCAAGGATAATAAGGAGTAATCTCTTAAGAATATCTCTAGCATGATTGATACATAATATACTTTCGATTCCATAACATATGCTCTTAGAGCAACGTAACAGCCTTAGACTAGCCATGTGACATGTCAATGTGATCGACATGCAACAATACACATAAAGTATCTTAATATCGTTGCACAATGTCTTTAATTTAGTTTCATGCGCAAGAGAATACTATATTATTGAGTATTTACTCACATTGTCAAATTTGGGAAAAGAAAAATTATTTCATCCCTTTATCATATTATAATCGTCTACGACGTTCGTGGACTTCACGTAGCATCTTCTTCGGGTAGGGAATTAGTTTGATTGCGACATATATTTGAGACAAAAAAAAACATATGACATAGGATCCAAAACAAGAGCAAGAAAGATCCAAGAGATTTTAATGTTCTTCATCAATATACTCACTTTCTAATTTAAGAAGATTAACCCCCCATTAAAGTTATAGCTAGTTATTTCCCCTATATATACACTCCCAATTCCAAGCTCTGGACAACGTCCAAAGCATTGTGATAGATCCAAGTCGTTTTCTCCATTCCCTTGCGCCCTTCACGCGTTATACCATCTTCCTTCATGGCTTCTAGGGTGACCACGCTCTTGCTCTCTTTCTTAGCCATCTCATGCTTTCACAAAGTGGTGCACGGGGACCCTGTCGTGCCCTGCTATTTCATTTTCGGAGACTCGCTGGCTGATAATGGTAACAACAATAATCTTCAGACCTCGGCCAAAGCCAATTATGCGCCATACGGGATCGATTTTCCCAGCGTCGGGTCCTCGGGACGGTTCACCAATGGTCGAACCACAGTCGATTTCATCGGTCTCTCTCTCTCTCTCTCTTCATGTGCTTCGTACGGTTAATTCTTTATTCCCGATTTCTGCTGCTTTGATATATTTTATGAGCCAAGGATTCTTGTCAAGTCGAACTATTGTAATGAATTCATCTATACTAAAAACAAACGTGGGTCAAATTTAAGAATCTAGAGATCATCAGGAAGTCAGGGGTGCTATCATCCCATTCTAGCCCTCGGAAACAAAATAAAAAAATCAAAACAAAATAATAACAATAACTTTATTTTTTGGGGGGTAAGTGGATCTTTTAAATATTTTTTATAAAATCACAGCTGTCCGATCCGGCCTCTAATTTTATGTCAGAAGATTCGGATCCGAGATCATCAACTTCATTTCACGGTATTAATTTACTGTGGGTAGTCTATACTTTCACTCAAGATGACATGCACATTGAACAACTGAACAGGCTCAAAACACGATGCTTTCCATGATAACCCAACTCTACTTAACCTAGATAAGCAATAGGACTATTTTGCTAATGTTTCTTAGCAAATGGCAATAATTGGTAGCCATTATGATCCTTTATTACTATCTCAATTTATTAAATCTGCATAACGCGTATAGCAGTATCTTTAGATGCTGGTATTGGCTTAAAATATCGACTATTCTTGCTTCTCCAGCTCAATCCCTAGGTTTCACGGATCTCATTCTGCCGCATGCGACTGCGTCCGGGAATGATCTTCTGAGAGGTGTGAATTACGCATCGGCTTCATCGGGCATTCAGCCAGATACGGGATCGAACCTGGTACTATGAACCCATTTCTGTATTGATGTCATCCCGTGTGTATCATCTTGTGCATGCCAGTCCCGAAACTCGAAGATCTTTATAAGAAGAGATGTTTTCTTCCTCGGCAATTTGCAGGGTGCTCACATCAGCTTGGATGATCAGCTGAAAAATCACCAAGACGTGATCAAAGCCATCGTTGCTTTAGTCGGACAGGACAAGGCGACACAGCTGCTAAACAGCTGCTTGTACACCGTCGGGATGGGAAGCAACGACTACATCAACAACTACTTTATCAAAGGAAGCTCAGCGAGTCAGAACACTCCGGAGCAGTACGCCTCCCTCCTCGTCGACAAGTACTCCTCTCAATTAAAGGTAACAGAGAACCACACGGATGGCTTGATCCAGCATCGTAACTAGGTCACGCTTCGCAAGTCCTTTTTTGTTACTCGTATGTTTTTGAAAACTCTAAATTCTCATCCCTTACTTAGTGATGTCCAGTTTTTTTTTTTAATGTGATTATACTATGTATCAGAAATTATGATATATACATATCGAGCTATATTTGAAACCTAAAAAATGATGGATCCTCAATAAATCTCATCAGGCTTTATGATCAAAAATCAGTTCATATATGTATTAGATGCATGAAATACTTGTTCCACCAGATATAGATGCAACACACCTTTTATGCTGTTGCCTAAGCAGGATTTTTTTTTTCTTTTTCCGAATTGTTAGGCTCTACATGATTTGGGAGCGAGAAAGATTGCATTGTTTGGGCTAGGGCCAATTGGATGCACACCCTTTGCATTGGCTGGGGCCAAAACATGCGTACAAGGAATGAACGCCGCAGCCAAACTCTTCAACGACAAGCTCAATCCACTCGTGGATCAGCTTAACGGTGCCTTCACTGACGCCAAGTTCATAGTTGTGAACGTCATGGGAATGTCGGCAAGTTCGACTAATGGTGTGTCACACTTAGCCTGACGATCTGCTGCTCACTTTCAATTTTTCCTATGAGTTTAGACTAATGGAAGTGTCCTTCATTGATGACTTTTCTTTTTGTAGCGGTCACGGAAGTGGCAACCGCATGCTGCCCAACGGGTCAGACTGGTCTGTGCGTGACAAACTCCAAGCCGTGCCCCGACCGGAGTACTTATGCGTTTTTCGATGGATTCCATCCAACGGAAGTCATTAATCAAGGAGTTGCAGCAAGAGCATACAAAGCAAGTTCCGCGACAGATACTTATCCTACTGATATCTCTCACCTGGTGGGATCCTAGATCAAGAAGATTGTGATTTTCCTTTCCTTTGTTTCAGAATAAGTGTGCTCCGTTGCATATAGGTGACCGCTCATCACTCGGTTACTAGCATTTTGACACTCTGAATAGTGAATTTACGTTTATTCCATCACTCCGTTTGATCGTGCCACAGAAAAAAACATGAGCTGATTGATCTCCTCCCTGTTTCCATGAGGGGGAGAAATAAAGGAGAAGACTTAGATTGGATATTAAGTTTGAATTCTAAGCAAACCAGGAAGAAAAGCCGCCCGTGTGTTAAAAATTATGGAGAAGAAACTAGATGAGGAAGAGATTGATACAATTTACATTTTAGGACGCACGTAAAGCTAGTAAATTTAGTTTACCGCGTTTAATTTCATGATAAGCATATAGTTATAATTAAACCCATGACACCTACGGAGTTATGACCATCACATGGTTTCTCTAATGAAATGGCCCAATCCATTCAGAGTAAGCTCATCAAAGGAATATTAAAACGAATATACGAATTCGTGGCATTTGAAGGCAGGCCTTGCTTATAAATCTCAAAAGACTATCTCCTATCTAATGTGAAACTTGAGTGTCAAAGTTTTCGCGTTTTGAATATCGTCGACTTATAAACCTTTGTCTCCACATGAAGAAAAGTAATTGACAAAAGCATCTAACTTTATGTATGCTTTCAGATTATACTTGCTTCATGGTGAAATTATATACTCTATATTCTTTATTAAACAGACAGATTTACTTTACCTTGCTCTTATGTTAAGATTAATGAGAATTTCCTATTCAACAAATCATATGATTCATACTAATTATTGAAGTAGGGAGGTTACTTAGTTTCTTGGAATTATATCCTTTAGACTCCTTTAGAACTTTTTCGACCAGAACTCTATTAATTCAAGGCAGATATCTAAAAATCTCATTCAAATATAAAATATTTAAACTTCAAAAGTGAAGATTTAATATACAAATTTATTCTTGTCAATAGAATCGGTCATCCTTACAATGACTTATAAATGATGTTTTCCTAAGATCTCATTCGTATTCATAAATTATTCAATATTTGAAAAAATTGATAGAATATGTCAGAGTAATTATTAGTTGATAATCTCCCATTAGTTAATCACTCACGAGCTACAAATACCCTTAATTAATCAAGTCACACATTTGTATTTGGCATTAAGCATGTATCCTCCAATTAAAGATCAAATGAATTCTTTCAATTTGACCCAATTAATCTGAATAATTTTAGAAAATCAGTATATTAAGATGAGATGAGTCTCACGTGAGATCCATATGATCTAACAATGAATGTAAGTCGGGCTTATATGATTATTAGTGATTTAAATTGATGATCACATAACTGTGATGTTGATAGAGCTGTTTAAATTGGATCCATCACAAGATCCACGTTAATTAACGGGCCGATAACGAATAATCGAAGTCGACAATAAAGCCCAAGGTCTGATCTCATGAGCAAAAGTTGAGGCACATGCTAGCGACATGTTGTGACGTATTGTGCACTTGTCGTCTCAAATCTCATATCTCCTCTTTCCATAGTCCCTATATAAAAAGGCAAGTATGGCATCAGTTTCTTCTTATCACATCATTTTGTCTCATCTGCATGTCAACCAATTGGGGTTTCTATTTCCTTGGGTCCTTCATTGTTCGTCCGTTCATGGCGTCTAATAATATGATGCTCGTGTTCTTGACATTGACCATCTCAAGCTTTCTCAATGTGGCCCTTGGGGACCCTATGGTCCCTTGCTATTTCATATTTGGAGATTCATTAGCTGATAATGGTAACAACAACATGCTCAACACCACAGCGAATGCCAATTTCGTGTCATACGGGGTCGACCTTCCTGGCATCGGACCCTCTGGGCGCTTCATTAATGGTCGAACCATGGTCTATTTTACGGTCTCTCTTTCTATCTTCCAATGGCCGATTTGGTGCAATTTCTTTTCCTAATATGATGTTTCGCTCGAGTCATTTGCTTCACTTGGTCCAAGCTTTTCTGCAAAGTTGCATGTTCATATGGATTCAGTCTATGATACGCAACATGCAAGCGAGACTTGAAGTCTTTTGATTGATTAGTGTTGATAACATACTCGTCTTTGGTTGAAAAAAGATGCTTCTCAATACATTTTTTTTTTTGCAGCTCAATCCCTAGGCTTCACCGATTTTATTTTGCCCCACGCGATTGCGAGCAGGTCCAACTTATTGAGAGGTGTGGACTACGCATCGGCTTCATCTGGCATCCACGACGACAGGGGATCGAACCTGGTAATAAATTAAACAACGGTGCCGCCCAAATATATGTACAGTAAATGTCCATGTCGAAACTCTTGAAGCGCTTCTGTCATAAATAACGTGTGTTATATTCAAAGGGCGAGCATATCAGCCTCAATAAGCAGCTCGAGAATCACCGGAGCATGATCGATCCCATGAATTCTTCTCTCGGAGATCCGAGCGAGACGGCACGGCTGTTGGACCGCTGCTTGTATGGTAGCGAGGTGGGGAACGACGACTACATCAACGATTGCTTCACCTCCGGAGACGGAGGGGGCAAGTACACTCCGGAACAGTTCACCCCGCTTCCTAAAGTAAAATGAGTTAGACTAAGGTGACTTTACCAACGTCACCAACTCTGAATTACCTCTCTCTTAACAGCACCTTAAATTACCAACTTCTCTTAGAAATTAGCCAATCCCAATTAAAGTTAATTACCAACGTTTTCTCCACCAACTCTTATCAGAACATAATCTAGTAGATCAAAATCCATGGGGAATCAGGCCACATCAACATAGTCATATTCAACATTTCCATAACTTTGCCTACGCAACCCCAAAACGAAGAGTGAACCATACACATGACATTTATTACTCTTAGTTCACCTCCGACGTATCATGGGAACGGGGCGAATTTCTTCATCTCAGTTTGCTCGATGTCGATCGCGAAGCCCTTGCCGTGCTGCTTCCAGTAGTCGGCCTGGGGATTGATCCACTCCGGCTCCTCGATCTCTAGCCTCGAGGCCTTGAGGGCGTCGGTCGATATGTTGTACTTGTCGTCTCTCTTTTGGACCAAGTCTGGCCTCACCATCCCGAGGTTCACGCCCTGAGGCGACATCATCAGGGCCGGCGCGCCCAGCGGCAGCTTATCACCTGAGCTCCATCATGAAAAATGTTTGGTTCGTGTGGACATATAGAGACTAAATCTAACCACAAAACATCCAATCAGGCATTGTCCTGGATCAGACTAGTTCCAATGACAAAAGGCTCATTTGCCAAATTACCTCTGTCGAACTGCCATGTGCACCAAAACTTGCCGTAAGTCTTGGCCAGATTCTCAAGCTCTGGCTTTTCTACAACTTCAGGGACCCGAGGATTGACCCAAAGACCAGATTTAATCTGCAAAGTACACTACAAGGTATATTCAAGAAACGAACAGCTCAGAAAAAAGGGCAAAAACAAAACGACACACGACCTCGTAAGCATGGGAATGCCAGAGCTTCTGCTCGTCAGGAGGAAGAGCTTCAAATATCTTGTCCGACACTATGTACTCCACTCCTGCGCAACACGTATGAATTCCAATTTGCATATATAAGCATCATTTGAATTTAAATTTACCAATGCAAAGATTCTGGTAAGTGCCGACGCCAATTTTTTTTTATCTATTTCGGAAGTGGGTGATTTGACAAATAGAAGAAGCGAAGATTTTGTTTATATATATACACTCGAAGATTAGGTAAAAGTTTAGCCTCGAATCTCTCGAACGTGAAATCTCTCGATCTTGCAACTACCACTTCCTAACTTTCAGAGCTAAAGAACAAGGGAAATCTAGTCCATCCAGGTGAAAAACGAAGTTGAATTGTATGATTGACATGATGACCGCAATCAATCATCTCAATCCCGATATAATACTTGGGACTTTGGAAAGTTTCTGAGAATTTGTTCGGTTCATTAACTAAATTCAGTGAGCAGCCGAACGGGTTCATGCAAAGAGGAACAAATAATTGACGAAACCGTGTGACTGTACCGATGAGGCGGCCGGAGGCGGAGTCGGTGTCGTAGACGGCGCACTGGAGGAAGTCCTGGTTGAGGCGGGCGACGAAGTGGTGGGTCTCGATCTGGCGGCCAAGGTCGTGGGCGTAGAGGGCAAAGGTGCAGACATGCTGGTTCATCTGCTTCACCGGCTTCAGCGACTGCAGCATCGCGGCCCCCGTGTCGAGCATAACCTGCCCCGCCGTCATCCGCTTCCCCATCGTCTTCCCCCCCTCCGTCGCCGGCGGCATCGGCCCCGGCGGCTGGTCGCTCGACGCCATTTTATCTCTTTTCCTCTTGTCTCACTCTTTCTTTCGGTAAAAGCGATGACTGACGACCGATGAGGTCTCCACGGCTGAGGAGGTGGCGGAAGTTTATAGAGCGAGAAAGGAGCGGAGTGGCGAACGTGGGGGGTTTGAGGGGCGGCCACGCAGGCGTGCATGGTGGTCGTGCGGTGGTTACGTGGGGCGATAGCGAGGGACATTGGGGATGTGATCATGTTTTTCTTTATTTGGTTATGGGAGGAAATCATCCATGTTACGCAAGCATGCAAAGGCACGAAAAGTTGGTAAGTATTTTTTTTTTCAGGTGTATCCGTGCAAAGGAATTTGGTGAAGAGGTCACTTATTGAGAAATTATTGTATTGTGAAGGAAATATATATACTAATATATAGTAGTCACATAATTCAATGACCTAAGTATCTATTAAATTAAGTAACGTAAACGATATTTTTATTTTTCCTTTATCAGTGAAGTAAAATTAGACATGACCACTTCAATTAAACGTCGTATGCATAAATATTTATGTACATCATTAATTTGAAGAATCGCATTGTACGATTCATTGGCACCCATATGAAATTCAAATTCTTTGAGTACTATGTCTAAGGGAAGGTCGAAGCAATAGATAACCTAAGTTCAGGTTTAAATGGGGAAGAAGGTTAAATTGACCAAAGAAAAGAGGGAAAATGTTATATATTAAAGACAGAAAAAAAGGATTAGTATCATCCACGTTCGACTAATAAATTTTACAATGCCTCTTGCATTCTCTTTTCAATCTTGAATTGAAAATGCTTATCAAGTTTTTGGTTTTAAACCTCGTATTGATGCCGAACGGAAGCATTTCCTTTAACTTCTCATCAACTACCTCCCTTACTCCCCTGGTAAAAGATTGGCCCAGCACCTCCCACCATTGGACTTGATCACCCAATTTGAGGAAAAAGGAATGTAAGGTAGGGCATTCAAACCCTCTATATATAATCCAACATAGACTTTCGGAAATGTATAGCTTGGTACTGGAAGTGCGCAGTAAAAATTTGGTACATTTTGTCTCAGAAGATCGCCAAGGCATGCGCCCAAGTCCAAACCTAATAACATATCCTATCTCCCCCTTTCATGTGATGACTTGAATGAATAGATTGGGGGTCCATGAATTTTCCATCGGTTTCGATAACGTTTGTTGGGAGCATGCAACAAAAGCTCAATACATTTCACCTAAGGAGATCTCTAGGGAGATCCCAAGTCCAAGCATGATAACATATCCGGTTGGAATCACCTTCAATCCAAAAATTAAGAGAATAAATTATAAGCTAACTATGATATATTAACTACTCTAGATAACTTTAATTCTCCGATATGAGATTTCTCTAACACAATTCATGCTTGCATCCTAACACCTAAAACCTGAACCTTTGTCCAATGGTTCAAACACTTCCTTGCATGAAACGCTATACTTCTGATTGTTTTAATCACCGGCTAAAAAGCATGTAAGTTACTTGCAAGCCCTTGTAAACCGTGTTGAGTAACCTATCCAAAACTGATAAGTCTCCTTGAGTTCTCACCTAAAAATTATAGGGTTTGTAACTTCCCTATAGAATTCACAAAGCAGATCGTGTAATTATGATTGTTTTTATCCATTCTCTCTGATTGTCCCTAGTCAACCGTAAAATTAACCACCCTATGATTAGTAACATGTTTTCAATTTTAGTGAATTATTATGAGTGGCGACTTTAGCTGATACTCAATTATACTTTTTAAAACTATCTTAGATGATGAAATCTTTTATCACTCGATCCAAAGATGAAAATTGAAAACGAACCCAGTCTCGTATGTAGCATGATTGGACAATGATTTTTTCTTATTCTTTTCAAAACCAAAATAAATTTTGCGTTATATCTTATGTAACTAAGGGTGCACTTGCAAACTCTGTGCAAAGCAGTTTTGGGCCCATAAAGTCTCATGGACGAAAGTTGTGATGTATGGTAAAAAAAAAAATTTATTGGACTACATTCGAGTCAAAGTTCGCCTTGGGAAAGCCCAAAAGCCAGACCAAAACCCATCTTGCTTGCTTTGGTTATGGGGCATTAGAAAAGAACAGTGCAATTGTCTATTTTCATATGTTCGAAGGTGAAAAGCTCAGCTCTATCAAAGTGTAACCTTCAGTTTCTTTTTCACAATAAAAACATACACAAACCAACACATGCAATTTAAAATACAACACCAGAGTCGCATTCACCAACCCAAATGTGCATGGATTGTCTTCTTTCTAAGTTGGTCCATCTAGTCGGAGACGACAGGCAATATTCGTGGCCTGTACTTGTACCTCCTGGCAGCAACCAGGTACACGAAGAAGTTGCCAATGCTCAGGATTGAGAGCAGCAAATAGAACAGATTCAAATGGTTCCTGTTAATGTTATTCCCTGCTAGCCAACCACCACTCCTTGTCACGCCCTTTGTTGCCCCGTTCACAATCTTGACCAATACGCTGCTGAAGAAGTACCCAAGCGCCATGGAGCACCACAGGAAGCAGGTCGAGAGAGACTTGAGCCCCTTTGGTGCCTCCGAGTAGAATAACTCGAGAAGCCCGACGTACGTGAACATGTCAGCAATGCCGAAGATGAAGTACTGGAAGGAGAGCCAGAACACACTGATGGGAAGCGGCTGAGCAACAGGTATCGCATCGAGCATGCCGTGGTCACGGGCCACCGTTTTCCGCTTCACCTCCATGATCGCAGCCACAGCCATCGAGAGCGACGATAGAACAAGCCCAACACCTATTCTCTGCAGGTGGGTTATGCCTGTTGGGTGGCCAGTGACTTTCCTGGCGAATGGGACGATCACCCGGTCGTAGACAGGGACTATGACAATGAGGAAGGTGACCGGGATGATGGGGAGCGAGGCGGGTGGGATCTTGAACGAGCCTATGATTCTTGTATCCATCGTTAGGCCCTGTTGGATGGAGAAGGTCTGGAGCTGAGCCAGGCAAAGGGTCATAATTATGGTGGAGCTGAAGATTGGAACCATGCCAAGCACGATTTTTGCGTTCTCCACTTGGGTCGCCCGGCACAGCTTCCATGGGTTCGGAGATTCAGACTGCCTGTGTTGCATCGCCGGTGTTTCCTTCACGGCCGCCTTGTCTAGGAACCTGAGATATCATTGATACAATTAATCAGGAGATCTTTAACTTGAATCAATGTTCTTTTTCTCGTAGGGATAGTAATGGGTAATGACCTGAAAGTATCTCTGTGAGGTAGAAATTCTTTATCTCCAGCAGCTTCTGCATCTCTGTCAATCTCATACAGCTCCGCTGCGTCCTCAGGGAGTTGAAGTTTTCTGTTGTGAATTGCAGCAACAAATACCTGAGAACCATCGGAGAGAGCAACCACAATTTGAGCCCTGAACATAAATCTGTTTTGGGATGATGAATATCATAAGTCAGGACAAAGCCAATTAGGGAACTTTCATAGACCTGGACGATTTCGACGATCGCATTGGTTCCTTGAACGGGTTGTATCCGGTGCATCGGCAATCCTAACATGAATAACACCACGCCCAAGAACATGGCTACACTAGATAACCCAAAGCCCCAGTCCCATCCTTTATTGTCCTGTACCCACACGATGAGTGTCAAACTGGCTGCGCTTCCGACACACACTATTAGCAACAGGATGTTGAAGAAGCTCGACATGTCCCTCGCTTCCCTGGGGTCCTTCTCATCAAACTGGTCGGCTCCATGCGCCGGCAACGCAGCTTTGATTCCGGCTGAACCAGCAGCCAACAGGTACAACGCGACGAAGAAGAGGGCAGCATTTCCGCCGCCAACTTTTTCACAGCGAGAAGTAGGATTTAAGATATTGCACGTTGGTGGACGAAGCCCGGGATAGTGAGCTTGTACAGTTAATAATGCCAGTCCCTAAACAAGGAAAAAATAACACAATGATCGTCATAAATTACGTGCGGTTTTGTTTGCTTACCACATGTTCAAGAGAAATAGATGCCTGTGAAATTTATACCACAAATTCGACGCAGCCTGAAATGGCAGTGGCCTTGAATCTACCAAAGTAAATGTCTGCTAAGGCAGCCACGACAATGGAAAGAATGTAGGAAAAGCCTAGGTAGTTGGTGAGCTGGTTGGCGGCATCGGCAATGTCAAAGTGCAAGACACCGTTGAAGTATGTCACCAAGTTCACAGCCAGCGCAATGTTCGCCATATTCTCGAACCCAAATGTGGCTACAACAATAGATGCAAATCATTGGAAAATGAACCGTTCAAGAAACATCTCGATAAAGCAAATAAATAAACGTTTCAATGGTCATGCCTAGTGGATTTCACAGGATAACCACCCCATAACGCTGTCGTCCAAAATTCTTTTCCTCCCTCAGGCAGGTTTCAGTGTAAGTTTTACCTGACTTTGGACTGTAATTCGCTAAGCTAAAGACTATGAATTTGACTCGGTTGAATCATTAAGTTGGGCAAATATGATGCCCTACCGAGAATAAGCAAACCAGCTCTCATTCCACCATGTTTATGCTTCAGAGCCGTTTCTCCCTTCCAGTCTACCTTCCCTTCGACGAGCTCTGGCTTCTCCTGCAAACCGAAGATCTCACACTTAGCAGGAAAAACAAAACTGACAAGGAAGGTGATGAATTAGAATGGACAATAATCAGACCATTGTTTCGAGGTCCATTTGGTTCTTGAAGTTCAAAATGGTAAGTCAATAATCAGATTTTAAGTTAAGGCTTTTGCTAATTTGTATTTATAGAAGTACCCATGAGGTGCTATGAGCACTTCTTTGCCTGTAGTACTACCCAGTTTGTTGGCTGGTTATGGTTGCATCTTCTTCTTGATGTTTTCACTGCCGAACATGGAAGAGATGGTCATTGGACTTGGTCGTGATTAGTGTCTTCGGCAAAAACGACAGAGAGAAAAGGCATTCGCAAATGTTGTTTTAGTGACCCTTTCTACTCTTAACTGCATGAAAACCCTCCATTTTATTAATCATGTGACATTGCGTAAGCATGATCCTTCCTTTTGTCTTCTTCCTTAAAACACAGAAAATTTACCCAGTCATGCAGATTCTAGGGCTTAGAGTGAGCGTTTGGATCAACAAGCACTTGCTCGAAATTCATGACGACATAAGGAATGGGACCTCTTGCATCCAGTCTTGAATCCTTCAAGCATTTGTGAGGTCAAGCTCGGAGACGACATATGAATATTCGTTGACATGGAAACTTCATATGATAGGTCTCATCGATTATTCATGGTTGTGATTTAGATGTCACATGTCGATCATCCTAGTGTAACCAAGATGGAATTCGTTGATCAAGGGACAAAAGTTCCGATCTTCTAATTGTAATCGTTCCTAATAATTCATTTCACGGTTGTGACAGCCGCAATGGTAGCTCCTAATAGGGGATCCACCGAAACGTGGCTTTCCTGCTAGAAGTTGTCACTCAAACGCTAAGAGGACGTCCAAATAATCGCATAATTCCCATTTCTGTGCTTCTGCTGAAATGGTCTTCCCAGGGATCTGTCTTCGAAGATGGAAATGTTAGCTTGCGTTTGTTAGTAACACAAGAAACAATCTGACCCTCCAAATGTTTCGCTTTAACAAAGGATAAAGCTATTTCCCAATTGAATAGAAATTTCTCGTACCGTGACTGCGAAGCAATCGGCTAAAACAATCTAAAAGCGCAGGAAAAGTACTCCATGGTTACGCGTTGAGTGTAACATGGTAGCCTCAAGACAATCACAAACAACAAGCGCAGCAAGAGGCTTCGGCGATTCCAATGCAACCAATTATTCCTTTGTGATAAAGAGTAAAAAATATATTGTATTGTCTTGAAAGTCACAAAATACAAGAATACAATATATATGTGTGCAACCCTATCACGGTAAATGACAAATCTACCCTCATCATATTTCCTAACACTCCCCCTCAAGTTGGGATGTAGATATCAAACAATCCCAACTTGTTACATAAGAAATTCACTCTATTCCCTCGTAAGGACTTGGTAAAGATATCTGCAAGTTGATCTTCCGTTCTTGTATGTTGAAGAATGATTTCTCCCTTTTGAACCTTTTCTCTTATAAAGTGACAATCCACCTCAATATGCTTTGTTCGCTCATGGAAGACATGGTTATTTGTAATATGAATAGCTGCTTGATTGTCACAACATAATAGTGATGGTTCTGATGTTGCTAGCCCAATTTCTGACAATAACATCCTTAACCAGAACAATTCACTTGTCACATTTGCCATCGCTCTATATTTTGCTTCAGCACTTGATCGAGAAACCACATCCTGTTTCTTGCTTTTCCATGCAACTAAGTTACCTCCAAGAAATACACAATAGCCTGATGTAGATCTCCTACTAGTGTGACATCCAGCCCAATCAGAATTAGAAAAACCTGTGATATTTAGATGACCATAGTTCTTGAAGATTAACCCTTTTCCAGGTGCCCCTTTAAGTATTTAATAATCCGAAGCACAGCATCCCAATGAGTAGTTCGAGGGGAATTCATGAATTGGCTCACAGTACTAACAGCAAATGATATATCAGGTCTCGTGACAATAAGATAATTCAATTTACCAACTATTCTCCGAAACTTTGCTAGGTTATGTAACAGTTCGCCAAGTTCTGCATCAAGTTTCACACCTGGTTCCATAGGAGTATCAACCGGTTTTGCTCCAATAAGGCCAACCTCATCAAGAATATCAAGAACATATTTTCGTTGGGTCAAATTGATACCTGTATGTGAGTAGGCAACTTCAATACCTAGGAAATAGCGCAAACGTCCCAAATCCTTAGTGTTGAACTGTGTATATAGAAACTGTTTAAGACATTGAATACCATCTGAATCACTACCGGTAATGATAATGTCATCCACATATACCACTAGAAGAATACAACCAGCTGAGGAGATGGAACTGAATACTGAATGATCTACTTGGCATCGCTTTAATCCAAACTTGATAACAGCATCACTAAACTTGCCAAACCACGCTCGAGGAGATTGCTTTAATCTATACAAAGCTTTATGTAAGCGACAGACGAGATTCTCCCCCTGAGCAACAAACCCGGGTGGTTGCTCCATATACACTTCTTCAGCCAAATCACCATGGAGAAATGCATTTTTGACATCTAATTACTGAAGGAGCCAGCCAAAACGTGCTGCCAAAGAAATAAAGACACGAACAGAAGGCATTTTCGCAATAGGAGAGAATGTCTCGTCATAATCAATACCATATGTTTGAGTATACCCTTTGGCAACCAACCGCGCCTTCAATTGATCGACAGTTCCATCAGGATGAACCTTAACAGTGAAGACCCAACGGCAGCCGACAGGTTGCTTAGTCGCAGGTAAGGGGGTGAGCTCCCAAGTGTGATTCTCAAGAAGGGCCTTCATTTCATCTTCCATGGCTTGTCGCCAGCCAGGATGGGCAAGAGCTTCAGCAACACTGCTCGGCATAGAAATAGAGGACAAGGACGAGATAAAAGTGGAGAAGGAAGGAGATAAATGATCATAAGAGACAAATTTTGAAAGAGGATGACGGGTACTAAAACAATCAGAAGAATCAGAGTAGAGTGTGTAACGATCCCTAGGACGTCCAACACAAGAACGCATACCTTTGCGAGTAGCAATAGGTGGATCAGGATCGGAAGATGGCACAACAATTGATGGTGGAACAGAGGAATCAAGTGATGGCCGTACATCTGTAGTCGGAGCTCTTCCTCGCCGATGGTAAGTACGCTCAGCAAATTGAAACCCTGTGGGCGATGCTTGAGGAATTGGGACAGGTGGAAGAGTCGGCAAGACACATTCAACGTCATGAGAAGACACTGTGGGGATCGATGGAGGAGTATAGTAGGGCTGATCTTCAAAAAAGGTCATATCGGCGGATACAATCACACGACGACTGCTAGGATTATAGCACTTATACCCCTTTTGAGTTCTAGAGTACCCAACAAAGACACATTTTTCAGCACGAGGAGCCAACTTATCAAGACCCGGAGACGAATGCCATCAGTATAAACCCCTCTGTAGTCTAATAAACAGGCCAATCCAACAAGTTGAATCCAATAAACAATACCTCAATAATCAAGCCTGCAGCTCCTCTTAATCAAGCACACAATAGTAAACACAAATGGAGCCCAATCGATACATGACAGAATCAAGAGACCTTACAGAGGGTCCATGAAGCCAGACTTGCGATTGCAACCAATCAATAAGGACACTAGACAGCATCTTCACGAACTGCAGTAAGACATATCTTTTTTTTTTTTTTTAGGGTTGAAACCCTAGCTCGTTCGTTCTGTTTGAGAACGCTCCAGGGACTTCAGCAACGGCGGCGACGGGCGACCATCTGAACAAGCACGGCAGGGCTTGAACGGCGATGGAGCACCGAAACAAACGGTGAGGGAGGCAGCGGCGGCGGTTAAGACGGCGGAAGCGGTGGCTATGGCGGCGGCGAAGGAGCTCCTGCAACAGCGACAGACGGCTGTGACGGTGGAGAGCTCCTGCGACGGCGGCGTGGAGGCAGCGACGGCGAAGCAGCCGCACGAGTTCCTGCGACGGCGGCGTGGAGGAGGCGACGACGGCAGCGACGACGAAGCAGCCGCACGAGGTGGACGAGGTCCAAGCCGCCACTCCCCGCAGATCTACACCTTCAAAATCCCTGTTTGTCTCGCTGTGAACGAAACAGCAGGGAAGGGAACGGCGGTGAATAGAGAAGGAGAACGGCGGCGGCGAACGGCAGTGGATATCGCCGGCGAGCGGCGGCGAAGGGCGGCGATGGCCGGTGGTAGGGTCTATCCCGGCTCTGATACCATGATAAAGAGTAAAAAATATATTGTATTGTCTTGAAAGTCACAAAATACAAGAATACAATATATATGTGTGCAACCCTATCACGGTAAATGACAAATCTACCATCATCATATTTCCTAACACTTTGTAAACTCTTACGGAACTCGATTGTTTTTCTTCTTTTTCCCCATTTTGTTTCCCTTTCATCCTAATCGAACTCGTGAAATTGGGACCAAAACCAAAGAAACTGCCAATCATAGAAGTAGTCTATGGAAGTACAATGGCTATTCGGTAAACAATCACGACTTTGTTCTTCATAATGAAGGGAACCACTCTTACACGCTAGTGTTATTATCCAGCAGCCACCAAGTTGATTCGTGAATAACCAAAACATATGGTCAATAATACTGCACCGTCAATAGATGACCAGAAAAAGGGCATACAAAAGAAGAATGTACAGAACAATTCAAGGTTCTCAGCTGTGCAATGAATGAATTTTTCTATGCTAGAACACCACAAAAAAAAAATTAATTAAAAAAAATTCAACCTCCCGAATAATTCACGATGAGTCAGTAGTTCAGCAGCGAATACTTTATGCGTAAGATGATCTTTCCCTTGTCAACACCTAGTTTCGCCCCCGTAACCAACCAATGACCTGGAATATCTTGCGGGCCCTTGGACATTTCCGTCATGTCCACAATCTTCACCAGTTTTCCGGGCTTATTTGAACTGTCTTCCTTTTTGTCACTGGATGTCTTATCCTTAGATGCTGATGAGGAAGCACCATCATTCTTTAGAGAAGATGCATTCGCAGGGTTGTGATCCCATACGGACCGCCTGATTGTACAACCTGGGACCTTGGAAAAGAGGAGTTTAAGGTGCAGTACATTCTTGGACCCAAAGTCCCAAACACCGAGCTGAGCCCCCGTGACGATGTGGACTCCTGAGAGATCACCGATGCTGGTCTCGGTGTGCTCTATTGGTGCGGTGCTGACATGGGAAAAGTTCTTCCACTCGATCGGCTCGAACCAACGGGTGTCCTGCTCCTCGGGGCCTTGCCACTTGGGAGCTCCGATCGCCATGTGCGCATCCCAATGGGGTTGAAGAACCTTGGGAAGAGAAACCAGGTGTTGCAAATGAATAGCAAGCCGGTTTTGCTTGCTCCCTTCAATGGCAAGTCTTAACCCTGTTACGGGCTTACGACCAACTGTCACCTGAAAAAGAACAAAAAGAAAGGTCATCTAACTGACAGATTACCAAATCAGAGAAGACTAAGCCATTTTAGCAATTTGTTCAGGAATATGGAAATATCGCTGGGTTTTGATGAATGGACCAGACAGAGGTCTTGATTGCAAATAGAGACATTTCAGTATGGTACCAGGGCATTTGATATGCACTTTTTCTTTAAATTTTGGACAAATTCTTTGCTTGCTCATTTTCGTTTAGTTTAACTGGTAGATATGCTGTGAAATTAAACATCCACAAATTCGAGTTACATATTGATGAACATAGAAGCACATTTATTTTGCTCTTTTCAGGGCAAGTGCAATTATTGGACATCAAACAGATGCAGGATAAAAAGTTTGTCTTTTGAGCTAGCCAAATAATTAATTCTTTGCTTTTATGGCCCTTTTTTCCTTGTACAGTAAAGTATTTTTCTTTATTATCCACTTTCTCGATATTTCTAGCTCAACAAAATCAAAAAAAGTACCTGATCTGGACTAATGTATAGCTTGGGACCCATCAAGCTGAACTGGAGGGATGAACAGACGGGCTCTTTCCTTTGAAGATTCTTCTGTTCCGGAGCCCAGACACGAGCAATTTGAAAATCCAAAAAGTACTGTAGATCTTCAATTGGAGGTTTATCTGGTTGGAACAAACAACAGACAAGTTGCACACATTTCATTAACTAAAAGTAAAATCAGATACAGACATTCTCATCTCCACACAAAAACAAGAAATTCATTAGTCCGATAACATAACTAATAACAAATTTGTAGAAATTGAACTATTTCAAGGAAGTTTTGAAGTTCCTGCCACTTATAAAAAATGCAAAGGAATTAGGGCTGAAATTAATTGGACAGAATTCATCCAGAAATTAAGGCTGATTTAAATCCATATCCGCATCGAGTCAGTAATCACTCATTTATATAATAGGGCAACGTGATCTAATTTTTTTTATCTGGGTTAATACACGTGTACAGGAGACTCCACCAATCCTCAGAAACAGGTGTCGTAGTAAAATCTAGTTCGAATAACATGTTGCTCATCTAAAGTTTGTTGAACCTTAATAATCTTCATAATAAAACCAAAGATCAGTAAAACGAAATCTCTATATATCCAAAAAGCAGATACACTGAGCTAAATAAAACATCAAAAAGCATTGCCTCTACCAATCACTCAAGTTAATGTACAGTTATAGGAAAATGAACACTCACATTCCAAATATAAGTCTATAGCACGGGCCAAGTGCTTTATCCCAGGCACTCCTTCGAGAAGTGAAACAATAGGTGTAAATGTCATGTTAATCACATCTGGTGCTAATCTAACAGTGTCAGCCCATTTAGCCTGATTCTGCTCAAGATCATCACCACCTCGTCTCCTAAAGATTACTGTGACATCCTGCAGCAAATAATTGCAAGTAGTACATGATTAGAGCTTCCAAAATGAGGAGAATAACACAAGACGAAATTTGGATATGGTTTCTAGGAGTAAAAAATAAATGAAGGTCATAGTCACTTTCTCCACTATTGGACTGTTGCAAATTTATAAGGAAAATTTCCACTATGTAAAGGGAGAATTTTTTTACTAACCTTGCCTTTGTATTTTGGGAGGCCTGCATTTGGTTGATTCCTGGATTCTTGAAACCGATGATTCTCAATGTCTTTTACGTAACTTTCAATGTCTGATTTTGACAAAGAAGATGATTGATGCTGCCTGATATAAACTACATCTCTTCCACCGACAGTTGCAGAAGTAACGATATGGGTACCAAAGTTCTCGATAGAGCTGAAGATGAAAATGAAAACAAAGGGTGAGGAAGTTAGTGGCTAATTTGAATTACTCCCGTGTCTTCATGCAGATACATCAGTAGAAGTAGCAGATACAGATACAAGTGGACACCAGGGAAAGCCCGCCTTTTCCCACCCAAGATATAAACAGTGGACGTATCAATATTAGAATAATCAACACACAACTCAAACTCATGATGTTTTGAGTTTGAACTCACCATATAAAGCCTTATCACATGATGGATTGAGGCATACGCTAGTTTTGAACGGCCTCATACCAAAAAAAAATCCCAACTTTAGCTTCAGTCCAAACTCTACGCAAAACTTTTTTTGGTCATATATATAACCCCTAACTTTAGGTCCAGCCCCAATTCTTCCATAAACTTTTTTTTGTCCCATAACCTCCAGCTTTAGGTCCAATCTCAATTATAATATTTTTTTACTCATAAAAACCAACTAATAACTTGAGTCTCAAATTCATTGAGTCATATATCCCTGTTAACCCTCCTCTATCCAAAATTTCTTGTTGACAACCAAGAGATAGAAAATTCATGATCACAAGCCATGACAGCATCCTGAACACAAGCTCTTTGAGTGCAAGCTCTCTGACTCAAGAGAGCTAGAAGACTCCCGAGCACAAGAATTGAAGACTGCACGTAATATCGAAAATCACCAAGCGAGATGGAAGCAAGACTCTCTTAAGAGTAAGATCAATTAAAGAAAGGCAATTCTAATTGCTTTAGTCATCAAGAGGACGTTGTTTGGGATGATAACATAGAAATTCATATCCATGAACACGTTCTTGGATTTGAAATTTGAGAAGAAAACTGGAGTGTTGACATGAAAATGCCACGTAGGATTACTAGAAGCAATTTTGGACAGAGGATTAATTGAGGTAGATAAGAGACTCAAGTAAAGGTTGGTGGTTTTTTTATGAGTTTATGGTAAAAATATGACTGGACCTAAAGTTGGGTGCTCTTTATGGGACACAAAAAAGTTTAGGGTAAAGTGGGGTCTCAACTTGAAGTTGGGGGTTTTTTATAGGACAAGAAAAAGTTGATGGTAGAATTGGGACTAGACCTAAAGTTGGGGGTTTTTATGGGACAAAAAAAAAGATTTTGGTAGAATTGAACCGCAGCTAAAGTTTGAGATTTTTTTTGGGTATTAAGCCAGTTTTGAACATAAAGCTACTTTTGAACAGATAAGGTTAAAATATTCCCAAGTAGTTCAAGGTGTTCTTAGCATATATTCAAAGAGAGAGGAAAAGTGTTCAGTTGTTTACAAGTTTTCTCATAATGACTGTTTCAAAGGCGCAATAAACTTAAATTTAGCACAATTAAAGATAAGATGGAAAAAGCTTGTTTGAGATGCTTTGGTTGCATGGAATAAAGACCTTCTAATGCTCCATTCAGGCCAAGTTATTAGGAATAGAGATTCCTGTTAGAAAGGTGGAAGACCTAAAATGATGTGGCAGGGGATGGTAAGAATAGAGACTAAGTATTATAAGCTTCAAGAAATGGCTGATTTGGAAAACTTCATATTGGTATTCAATGTTAGAAGATGAATTGAAGAATTATTTCTGCATACAGAGATGGATGCACTAAGGTGGAACTAAAACTTCATAAGGCACTGATACAGAGGGTACAGAATTGACATAAAGTAATTTGGACTAGTCAATTACTGTGATAATGATAGAGACACGGTTTGAAGTGCGTGAAGAAGCACCAAGGGTATAAATATAGTAAATTGGCCCAGAATGAACATGCAAGATTGCTTATGAACGTTACCTTGCCAAAGAAGCAGGGTCCCATGAGTAGGGAACAGCGCGCTTGATTTCCTCCCGTAAAACCAACTTAAGCTTTGTCAATTCAACATTGAACAAGGGAATGAAGTACCCAACCATGGAAAGTGACTTTGTAGATGCTGCATCAACTTGCCAAGAGCCGGTGAAATTGAACATGGCATTGAAGCTTCCAAGTGGTGTTGATCCTGATATACCTGATTGGTCATTAAAATATTCGGCCATCTGAAATTTTGACAGTAATAGTCTTAGTGAAACTACCCATTGGAATTATCAGCCGAAAAAGAATCAAGACCATCCGCAAGAATTGATATGTACACAGGGAGTTCATTCATGATGCAAGAAAGAAGCAAAATGATCTATCTTATATGCATTTAAGAGTGGGAAGTCAACAATTCTGGTCTAGCCTTATCTGGCATGTGGGGGAGTCATGCAAGTTGTAAAGGAAAAAGATAAGAAAGGAAAAAGATTCTCCTGCCTCAAAGAGTTGGCTTCTGGAAAGCGTTTTATCATAAGTAGTTGGAGTAAATGACTGTATCAATCTTATTTACCAAAAAAAAAAATGACTGTATCAATCTTTGTACCAATTTTCAGAACAGATCGATATATCAAATCTTGATCCTTTATAATGATTCTATGGAATCACTCTGTCAAC
>JAGKPW010000208.1:0-40633 GCA_019926035.1 Melaleuca alternifolia
AACGTGGGGGGTTTGAGGGGCGGCCACGCAGGCGTGCATGGTGGTCGTGCGGTGGTTACGTGGGGCGATAGCGAGGGACATTGGGGATGTGATCATGTTTTTCTTTATTTGGTTATGGGAGGAAATCATCCATGTTACGCAAGCATGCAAAGGCACGAAAAGTTGGTAAGTATTTTTTTTTTCAGGTGTATCCGTGCAAAGGAATTTGGTGAAGAGGTCACTTATTGAGAAATTATTGTATTGTGAAGGAAATATATATACTAATATATAGTAGTCACATAATTCAATGACCTAAGTATCTATTAAATTAAGTAACGTAAACGATATTTTTATTTTTCCTTTATCAGTGAAGTAAAATTAGACATGACCACTTCAATTAAACGTCGTATGCATAAATATTTATGTACATCATTAATTTGAAGAATCGCATTGTACGATTCATTGGCACCCATATGAAATTCAAATTCTTTGAGTACTATGTCTAAGGGAAGGTCGAAGCAATAGATAACCTAAGTTCAGGTTTAAATGGGGAAGAAGGTTAAATTGACCAAAGAAAAGAGGGAAAATGTTATATATTAAAGACAGAAAAAAAGGATTAGTATCATCCACGTTCGACTAATAAATTTTACAATGCCTCTTGCATTCTCTTTTCAATCTTGAATTGAAAATGCTTATCAAGTTTTTGGTTTTAAACCTCGTATTGATGCCGAACGGAAGCATTTCCTTTAACTTCTCATCAACTACCTCCCTTACTCCCCTGGTAAAAGATTGGCCCAGCACCTCCCACCATTGGACTTGATCACCCAATTTGAGGAAAAAGGAATGTAAGGTAGGGCATTCAAACCCTCTATATATAATCCAACATAGACTTTCGGAAATGTATAGCTTGGTACTGGAAGTGCGCAGTAAAAATTTGGTACATTTTGTCTCAGAAGATCGCCAAGGCATGCGCCCAAGTCCAAACCTAATAACATATCCTATCTCCCCCTTTCATGTGATGACTTGAATGAATAGATTGGGGGTCCATGAATTTTCCATCGGTTTCGATAACGTTTGTTGGGAGCATGCAACAAAAGCTCAATACATTTCACCTAAGGAGATCTCTAGGGAGATCCCAAGTCCAAGCATGATAACATATCCGGTTGGAATCACCTTCAATCCAAAAATTAAGAGAATAAATTATAAGCTAACTATGATATATTAACTACTCTAGATAACTTTAATTCTCCGATATGAGATTTCTCTAACACAATTCATGCTTGCATCCTAACACCTAAAACCTGAACCTTTGTCCAATGGTTCAAACACTTCCTTGCATGAAACGCTATACTTCTGATTGTTTTAATCACCGGCTAAAAAGCATGTAAGTTACTTGCAAGCCCTTGTAAACCGTGTTGAGTAACCTATCCAAAACTGATAAGTCTCCTTGAGTTCTCACCTAAAAATTATAGGGTTTGTAACTTCCCTATAGAATTCACAAAGCAGATCGTGTAATTATGATTGTTTTTATCCATTCTCTCTGATTGTCCCTAGTCAACCGTAAAATTAACCACCCTATGATTAGTAACATGTTTTCAATTTTAGTGAATTATTATGAGTGGCGACTTTAGCTGATACTCAATTATACTTTTTAAAACTATCTTAGATGATGAAATCTTTTATCACTCGATCCAAAGATGAAAATTGAAAACGAACCCAGTCTCGTATGTAGCATGATTGGACAATGATTTTTTCTTATTCTTTTCAAAACCAAAATAAATTTTGCGTTATATCTTATGTAACTAAGGGTGCACTTGCAAACTCTGTGCAAAGCAGTTTTGGGCCCATAAAGTCTCATGGACGAAAGTTGTGATGTATGGTAAAAAAAAAAAATTATTGGACTACATTCGAGTCAAAGTTCGCCTTGGGAAAGCCCAAAAGCCAGACCAAAACCCATCTTGCTTGCTTTGGCTATGGGGCATTAGAAAAGAACAGTGCAATTGTCTATTTTCATATGTTCGAAGGTGAAAAGCTCAGCTCTATCAAAGTGTAACCTTCAGTTTCTTTTTCACAATAAAAACATACACAAACCAACACATGCAATTTAAAATACAACACCAGAGTCGCATTCACCAACCCAAATGTGCATGGATTGTCTTCTTTCTAAGTTGGTCCATCTAGTCGGAGACGACAGGCAATATTCGTGGCCTGTACTTGTACCTCCTGGCAGCAACCAGGTACACGAAGAAGTTGCCAATGCTCAGGATTGAGAGCAGCAAATAGAACAGATTCAAATGGTTCCTGTTAATGTTATTCCCTGCTAGCCAACCACCACTCCTTGTCACGCCCTTTGTTGCCCCGTTCACAATCTTGACCAATATGCTGCTGAAGAAGTACCCAAGCGCCATGGAGCACCACAGGAAGCAGGTCGAGAGAGACTTGAGCCCCTTTGGTGCCTCCGAGTAGAATAACTCGAGAAGCCCGACGTACGTGAACATGTCAGCAATGCCGAAGATGAAGTACTGGAAGGAGAGCCAGAACACACTGATGGGAAGCGGCTGAGCAACAGGTATCGCATCGAGCATGCCGTGGTCACGGGCCACCGTTTTCCGCTTCACCTCCATGATCGCAGCCACAGCCATCGAGAGCGACGATAGAACAAGCCCAACACCTATTCTCTGCAGGTGGGTTATGCCTGTTGGGTGGCCAGTGACTTTCCTGGCGAATGGGACGATCACCCGGTCGTAGACAGGGACTATGACAATGAGGAAGGTGACCGGGATGATGGGGAGCGAGGCGGGTGGGATCTTGAACGAGCCTATGATTCTTGTATCCATCGTTAGGCCCTGTTGGATGGAGAAGGTCTGGAGCTGAGCCAGGCAAAGGGTCATAATTATGGTGGAGCTGAAGATTGGAACCATGCCAAGCACGATTTTTGCGTTCTCCACTTGGGTCGCCCGGCACAGCTTCCATGGGTTCGGAGATTCAGACTGCCTGTGTTGCATCGCCGGTGTTTCCTTCACGGCCGCCTTGTCTAGGAACCTGAGATATCATTGATACAATTAATCAGGAGATCTTTAACTTGAATCAATGTTCTTTTTATCGTAGGGATAGTAATGGGTAATGACCTGAAAGTATCTCTGTGAGGTAGAAATTCTTTATCTCCAGCAGCTTCTGCATCTCTGTCAATCTCATACAGCTCCGCTGCGTCCTCAGGGAGTTGAAGTTTTCTGTTGCGAATTGCAGCAACAAATACCTGAGAACCATCGGAGAGAGCAACCACAATTTGAGCCCTGAACATAAATCTGTTTTGGGATGATGAATATCATAAGTCAGGACAAAGCCAATTAGGGAACTTTCATAGACCTGGACGATTTCGACGATCGAATTGGTTCCTTGAACGGGTTGTATCCGGTGCATCGGCAATCCTAACATGAATAACACCACGCCCAAGAACATGGCTACACTAGATAACCCAAAGCCCCAGTCCCATCCTTTATTGTCCTGTACCCACACGATGAGTGTCAAACTGGCTGCGCTTCCGACACACACTATTAGCAACAGGATGTTGAAGAAGCTCGACATGTCCCTCGCTTCCCTGGGGTCCTTCTCATCAAACTGGTCGGCTCCATGCGCCGGCAACGCAGCTTTGATTCCGGCTGAACCAGCGGCCAACAGGTACAACGCGACGAAGAAGAGGGCAGCATTTCCGCCGCCAACTTTTTCACAGCGAGAAGTAGGATTTAAGATATTGCACGTTGGTGGACGAAGCCCGGGATAGTGAGCTTGTACAGTTAATAATGCCAGTCCCTAAACAAGGAAAAAATAACACAATGATCGTCATAAATTACGTGCGGTTTTGTTTGCTTACCACATGTTCAAGAGAAATAGATGCCTGTGAAATTTATACCACAAATTCGACGCAGCCTGAAATGGCAGTGGCCTTGAATCTACCAAAGTAAATGTCTGCTAAGGCAGCCACGACAATGGAAAGAATGTAGGAAAAGCCTAGGTAGTTGGTGAGCTGGTTGGCGGCATCGGCAATGTCAAAGTGCAAGACACCGTTGAAGTATGTCACCAAGTTCACAGCCAGCGCAATGTTCGCCATATTCTCGAACCCAAATGTGGCTACAACAATAGATGCAAATCATTGGAAAATGAACCGTTCAAGAAACATCTCGATAAAGCAAATAAATAAACGTTTCAATGGTCTGCCTAGTGGATTTCACAGGATAACCACCCCATAACGCTGTCGTCCAAAATTCTTTTCCTCCCTCAGGCAGGTTTCAGTGTAATTTTTACCTGACTTTGGACTGTAATTCGCTAAGCTAAAGACTATGAATTTGACTCGGTTGAATCATTAAGTTGGGCAAATATGATGCCCTACCAAGAATAAGCAAACCAGCTCGCATTCCACCATGTTTATGCTTCAGAGCCGTTTCTCCCTTCCAGTCTACCTTCCCTTCGACGAGCTCTGGCTTCTCCTGCAAACCGAAGATCTCACACTTAGCAGGAAAAACAAAACTGACAAGGAAGGTGATGAATTAGAATGGACAATAATCAGACCATTGTTTCGAGGTCCATTTGGTTCTTGAAGTTCAAAATGGTAAGTCAATAATCAGATTTTAAGTTAAGGCTTTTGCTAATTTGTATTTATAGAAGTACCCATGAGGTGCTATGAGCACTTCTTTGCCTGTAGTACTACCCAGTTTGTTGGCTGGTTATGGTTGCATCTTCTTCTTGATGTTTTCACTGCCGAACATGGAAGAGATGGTCATTGGACTTGGTCGTGATTAGTGTCTTCGGCAAAAACGACAGAGAGAAAAGGCATTCGCAAATGTTGTTTTAGTGACCCTTTCTACTCTTAACTGCATGAAAACCCTCCATTTTATTAATCATGTGACATTGCGTAAGCATGATCCTTCCTTTTGTCTTCTTCCTTAAAACACAGAAAATTTACCCAGTCATGCAGATTCTAGGGCTTAGAGTGAGCGTTTGGATCAACAAGCACTTGCTCGAAATTCATGACGACATAAGGAATGGGACCTCTTGCATCCAGTCTTGAATCCTTCAAGCATTTGTGAGGTCAAGCTCGGAGACGACATATGAATATTCGTTGACATGGAAACTTCATATGATAGGTCTCATCGATTATTCATGGTTGTGATTTAGATGTCACATGTCGATCATCCTAGTGTAACCAAGATGGAATTCGTTGATCAAGGGACAAAAGTTCCGATCTTCTAATTGTAATCGTTCCTAATAATTCATTTCACGGTTGTGACAGCCGCAATGGTAGCTCCTAATAGGGGATCCACCGAAACGTGGCTTTCCTGCTAGAAGTTGTCACTCAAACGCTAAGAGGACGTCCAAATAATCGCATAATTCCCATTTCTGTGCTTCTGCTGAAATGGTCTTCCCAGGGATCTGTCTTCGAAGATGGAAATGTTAGCTTGCGTTTGTTAGTAACACAAGAAACAATCTGACCCTCCAAATGTTTCGCTTTAACAAAGGATAAAGCTATTTCCCAATTGAATAGAAATTTCTCGTACCGTGACTGCGAAGCAATCGGCTAAAACAATCTAAAAGCGCAGGAAAAGTACTCCATGGTTACGCGTTGAGTGTAACATGGTAGCCTCAAGACAATCACAAACAACAAGCGCAGCAAGAGGCTTCGGCGATTCCAATGCAACCAATTATTCCTTTGTGATAAAGAGTAAAAAATATATTGTATTGTCTTGAAAGTCACAAAATACAAGAATACAATATATATGTGTGCAACCCTATCACGGTAAATGACAAATCTACCCTCATCATATTTCCTAACACTCCCCCTCAAGTTGGGATGTAGATATCAAACAATCCCAACTTGTTACACAAAAAATTCACTCTATTCCCTCGTAAGGACTTGGTAAAGATATCTGCAAGTTGATCTTCCGTTCTTGTATGTTGAAGAATGATTTCTCCCTTTTGAACCTTTTCTCTTATAAAGTGACAATCCACCTCAATATGCTTTGTTCGCTCATGGAAGACAGGGTTATTTGTAATATGAATAGCTGCTTGATTGTCACAACATAATAGTGATGGTTTGATGTTGCTAGCCCAAATTTCTGACAATAACATCCTTAACCAGAGCAATTCACTTGTCACATTTGCCATCGCTCTATATTCTGCTTTAGCACTTGATCGAGAAACCACATCCTGTTTCTTGCTTTTCCATGCAACTAAGTTACCTCCAAGAAATACACAATAGCCTGATGTAGATCTCCTACTAGTGTGACATCCAGCCCAATCAGAATCAGAAAAATCTGTGATATTTAGATGACCATAGTTCTTGAAGATTAACCCTTTTCCAGGTGCCCCTTTTAAGTATTTAATAATCCGAAGCACAGTATCCCAATGAGTAGTTCGAGGGGAATTCATGAATTGGCTCACAGTACTAACAGCAAATGATATATCAGGTCTCGTGACAATAAGATAATTCAATTTACCAACTATTCTCCGAAACTTTGCTGGGTTATGTAACAGTTCGCCAAGTTCTGTATCAAGTTTCACACCTGGTTCCATAGGAGTATCAACCGGTTTTGCTCCAATAAGGCCAACCTCATCAAGAATATCAAGAACATATTTTCGTTGGGTCAAATTGATACCTGTATGTGAGTAGGCAACTTCAATACCTAGGAAATAGCGCAAACGTCCCAAATCCTTAGTGTTGAACTGTGTATATAGAAACTGTTTAAGACATTGAATACCATCTGAATCACTACCGGTAATGATAATGTCATCCACATATACCACTAGAAGAATACAACCAGCTGAGGAGATGGAACTGAATACTGAATGATCTACTTGGCATCGCTTTAATCCAAACTTGATAACAGCATCACTAAACTTGCCAAACCACGGTCGAGGAGATTGCTTTAATCTATACAAAGCTTTATGTAAGCGACAGTCGAGATTCTCCCCCTGAGCAACAAACCCGGGTGGTTGCTCCATATACACTTCTTCAGCCAAATCACCATGGAGAAATGCATTTTTGACATCTAATTGATGAAGGAGTCAGCCAAAACGTGCTGCCAAAGAAATAAAGACACGAACAGAAGGCATTTTCGCAACAAGAGAGAATGTCTCGTCATAATCAATACCATATGTTTGAGTATACCCTTTGGCAACCAACCGCGCCTTCAATCGATCGACAGTTCCATCAGGATGAACCTTAACAGTGAAGACCTAACGGCAGCCGACAGGTTGCTTAGCCGCAGGTAAGGGGGTGAGCTCCCAAGTGTGATTCTCAAGAAGGGCCTTCATTTCATCTTCCATGGCTTGTCGCCAGCCAGGATGGGCAAGAGCTTCAGCAACACTGCTCGGCACAAAAATAGAGGACAAGGACGAGATAAAAGTGGAGAAGGAAGGAGATAAATGATCATAAGAGACAAATTTTGAAAGAGGATGACGGGTACTAAAACAATCAGAAGAATCAGAGTAGAGTGTGTAACGATCCCTAGGACGTCCAACACAAGAACGCATACCTTTGCGAGTAGCAATAGGTGGATCAGGATCGGAAGATGGCACAACAATTGATGGTGGAACAGAGGAATCAAGTGATGGCCGTACATCTGTAGTCGGAGCTCTTCCTCGCTGATGGTAAGTATGCTCAGCAAATTGAAACCCTGTGGGCGATGCTTGAGGAATTGGGACAGGTGGAAGAGTCGGCAAGACACATTCAACGTCATGAGAAGACACTGTGGGGATCGATGGAGGAGTATAGTAGGGCTGATCTTCAAAAAAGGTCACATCGGCGGATACAATCACACGATGACTGCTAGGATTATAGCACTTATACCCCTTTTGAGTTCTAGAGTACCCAACAAAGACACATTTTTCAGCACGAGGAGCCAACTTATCAAGACCCGGAGACGAATGCCATCAGTATAAACCCCTCTGTAGTCTAATAAACAGGCCAATCCAACAAGTTGAATCCAATAAACAATACCTCAATAATCAAGCCTGCAGCTCCTCTTAATCAAGCACACAATAGTAAACACAAATGGAGCCCAATCGATACATGACAGAATCAAGAGACCTTACAGAGGGTCCATGAAGCCAGACTTGCGATTGCAACCAATCAATAAGGACACTAGACAACATCTTCACGAACTGCAGTAAGACATATCTTTTTTTTTTTTTTTAGGGTTGAAACCCTAGCTCGTTCGTTCTGTTTGAGAACGCTCCAGGGACTTCAGCAACGGCGGCGACGGGCGACCATCTGAACAAGCACGGCAGGGCTTGAACGGCGATGGAGCACCGAAACAAACGGTGAGGGAGGCAGCGGCGGCGGTTAAGACGGCGGAAGCGGTGGCTATGGCGGCGGCGAAGGAGCTCCTGCAACAGCGACAGACGGCTGTGACGGTGGAGAGCTCCTGCGACGGCGGCGTGGAGGCAGCGACGGCGAAGCAGCCGCACGAGTTCCTGCGACGGCGGCGTGGAGGAGGCGACGACGGCAGCGACGACGAAGCAGCCGCACGAGGTGGACGAGGTCCAAGCCGCCACTCCCCGCAGATCTACACCTTCAAAATCCCTGTTTGTCTCGCTGTGAACGAAACAGCAGGGAAGGGAACGGCGGTGAACAGAGAAGGAGAACGGCGGCGGCGAACGGCGGTGGGTATCGCCGGCGAGCGGCGGCGAAGGGCGGCGATGGCCGGTGGTAGGGTCTACCCCGGCTCTGATACCATGATAAGAGTAAAAATATATTGTATTGTCTTGAAAGTCACAAAATACAAGAATACAATATATATGTGTGCAACCCTATCACGGTAAATGACAAATCTACCATCATCATATTTCCTAACACTTTGTAAACTCTTACGGAACTCGATTGTTTTTCTTCTTTTTCCCCATTTTGTTTCCCTTTCATCCTAATCGAACTCGTGAAATTGGGACCAAAACCAAAGAAACTGCCAATCATAGAAGTAGTCTATGGAAGTACAATGGCTATTCGGTAAACAATCACGACTTTGTTCTTCATAATGAAGGGAACCACTCTTACACGCTAGTGTTATTATCCAGCAGCCACCAAGTTGATTCGTGAATAACCAAAACATATGGTCAATAATACTGCACCGTCAATAGATGACCAGAAAAAGGGCATACAAAAGAAGAATGTACAGAACAATTCAAGGTTCTCAGCTGTGCAATGAATGAATTTTTCTATGCTAGAACACCACAAAAAAAAAATTAATTAAAAAAAATTCAACCTCCCGAATAATTCACGATGAGTCAGTAGTTCAGCAGCGAATACTTTATGCGTAAGATGATCTTTCCCTTGTCAACACCTAGTTTCGCCCCCGTAACCAACCAATGACCTGGAATATCTTGCGGGCCCTTGGACATTTCCGTCATGTCCACAATCTTCACCAGTTTTCCGGGCTTATTTGAACTGTCTTCCTTTTTGTCACTGGATGTCTTATCCTTAGATGCTGATGAGGAAGCACCATCATTCTTTAGAGAAGATGCATTCGCAGGGTTGTGATCCCATACGGACCGCCTGATTGTACAACCTGGGACCTTGGAAAAGAGGAGTTTAAGGTGCAGTACATTCTTGGACCCAAAGTCCCAAACACCGAGCTGAGCCCCCGTGACGATGTGGACTCCTGAGAGATCACCGATGCTGGTCTCGGTGTGCTCTATTGGTGCGGTGCTGACATGGGAAAAGTTCTTCCACTCGATCGGCTCGAACCAACGGGTGTCCTGCTCCTCGGGGCCTTGCCACTTGGGAGCTCCGATCGCCATGTGCGCATCCCAATGGGGTTGAAGAACCTTGGGAAGAGAAACCAGGTGTTGCAAATGAATAGCAAGCCGGTTTTGCTTGCTCCCTTCAATGGCAAGTCTTAACCCTGTTACGGGCTTACGACCAACTGTCACCTGAAAAAGAACAAAAAGAAAGGTCATCTAACTGACAGATTACCAAATCAGAGAAGACTAAGCCATTTTAGCAATTTGTTCAGGAATATGGAAATATCGCTGGGTTTTGATGAATGGACCAGACAGAGGTCTTGATTGCAAATAGAGACATTTCAGTATGGTACCAGGGCATTTGATATGCACTTTTTCTTTAAATTTTGGACAAATTCTTTGCTTGCTCATTTTCGTTTAGTTTAACTGGTAGATATGCTGTGAAATTAAACATCCACAAATTCGAGTTACATATTGATGAACATAGAAGCACATTTATTTTGCTCTTTTCAGGGCAAGTGCAATTATTGGACATCAAACAGATGCAGGATAAAAAGTTTGTCTTTTGAGCTAGCCAAATAATTAATTCTTTGCTTTTATGGCCCTTTTTTCCTTGTACAGTAAAGTATTTTTCTTTATTATCCACTTTCTCGATATTTCTAGCTCAACAAAATCAAAAAAAGTACCTGATCTGGACTAATGTATAGCTTGGGACCCATCAAGCTGAACTGGAGGGATGAACAGACGGGCTCTTTCCTTTGAAGATTCTTCTGTTCCGGAGCCCAGACACGTGCAATTTGAAAATCCAAAAAGTACTGTAGATCTTCAATTGGAGGTTTATCTGGTTGGAACAACAGACAAGTTGCACACATTTGATTAACAAAAGTAAAATCAGATACAGACATTCTCATCTCCACACACAAACAAGAAATTTATTAGTCCCGTAACATAACTAACAGCAAATTCATAGAAATTGAACTATTTCAAGGAAGTTTTGAAGTTCCTGCCACTTATCAGAAATGCAAAGGAACAGGGCTGAAATTGTCTCAGAAATGCAAAGGAACAGGGCTGAAATTAATTGGACAGAATTCATCCAGAAATTAAGGCTGATTTAAGTTCCCATATCCTCATCGAGTCAGAAATCACTCATTTATATAATAGGGCAACACGTTAGTGATCTAATTTTTTTTATCTGGGTTTATACACATGTACAGAAGACTCCACCAGTCCTCAGAAACAGGTGTTGTAGTAAAATCTACTTCGAATAACATGTTGCTCATCTAATAGTTTGTTAAACCTTGATAATCTTCAAAATAAAACCAACTATCGGTAAAACTAAATCTCTATGGATCCAGATAGCAGATACACTGAGCTAAATAAAACATCAAAAAGCATTGCCTTTACCAATCACTCAATTTAATGAACAGTTAAAGGAAAATGAACACTCACATTCCAAATATAAGTCTATAGCACGGGCCAAGTGCTTTATCCCAGGCACTCCTTCGAGAAGTGAAACAATAGGTGTAAATGTCATGTTAATCACATCTGGTGCTAATCTAACAGTGTCAGCCCATTTAGCCTGATTCTGCTCAAGATCATCACCACCTCGTCTCCTAAAGATTACTGTGACATCCTGCAGCAAATAATTGCAAGTAGTACATGATTAGAGCTTCCAAAATGAGGAGAATAACACAAGACGAAATTTGGATATGGTTTCTAGGAGTAAAAAATAAATGAAGGTCATAGTCACTTTCTCCACTATTGGACTGTTGCAAATTTATAAGGAAAATTTCCACTATGTAAAGGGAGAATTTTTTTACTAACCTTGCCTTTGTATTTTGGGAGGCCTGCATTTGGTTGATTCCTGGATTCTTGAAACCGATGATTCTCAATGTCTTTTACGTAACTTTCAATGTCTGATTTTGACAAAGAAGATGATTGATGCTGCCTGATATAAACTACATCTCTTCCACCGACAGTTGCAGAAGTAACGATATGGGTACCAAAGTTCTCGATAGAGCTGAAGATGAAAATGAAAACAAAGGGTGAGGAAGTTAGTGGCTAATTTGAATTACTCCCGTGTCTTCATGCAGATACATCAGTAGAAGTAGCAGATACAGATACAAGTGGACACCAGGGAAAGCCCGCCTTTTCCCACCCAAGATATAAACAGTGGACGTATCAATATTAGAATAATCAACACACAACTCAAACTCATGATGTTTTGAGTTTGAACTCACCATATAAAGCCTTATCACATGATGGATTGAGGCATACGCTAGTTTTGAACGGCCTCATACCAAAAAAAAATCCCAACTTTAGCTTCAGTCCAAACTCTACGCAAAACTTTTTTTGGTCATATATATAACCCCTAACTTTAGGTCCAGCCCCAATTCTTCCATAAACTTTTTTTTGTCCCATAACCTCCAGCTTTAGGTCCAATCTCAATTATAATATTTTTTTACTCATAAAAACCAACTAATAACTTGAGTCTCAAATTCATTGAGTCATATATCCCTGTTAACCCTCCTCTATCCAAAATTTCTTGTTGACAACCAAGAGATAGAAAATTCATGATCACAAGCCATGACAGCATCCTGAACACAAGCTCTTTGAGTGCAAGCTCTCTGACTCAAGAGAGCTAGAAGACT
This sequence comes from Melaleuca alternifolia, assembly GCA_019926035.1. Classification (NCBI taxonomy): domain Eukaryota; kingdom Viridiplantae; phylum Streptophyta; class Magnoliopsida; order Myrtales; family Myrtaceae; genus Melaleuca; species Melaleuca alternifolia. The sequence goes on from JAGKPW010000208.1 coordinate 12,363, forward strand.
CCCGAGCACAAGAATTGAAGACTGCACGTAATATCGAAAATCACCAAGCGAGATGGAAGCAAGACTCTCTTAAGAGTAAGATCAATTAAAGAAAGGCAATTCTAATTGCTTTAGTCATCAAGAGGACGTTGTTTGGGATGATAACATAGAAATTCATATCCATGAACACGTTCTTGGATTTGAAATTTGAGAAGAAAACTGGAGTGTTGACATGAAAATGCCACGTAGGATTACTAGAAGCAATTTTGGACAGAGGATTAATTGAGGTAGATAAGAGACTCAAGTAAAGGTTGGTGGTTTTTTTATGAGTTTATGGTAAAAATATGACTGGACCTAAAGTTGGGTGCTCTTTATGGGACACAAAAAAGTTTAGGGTAAAGTGGGGTCTCAACTTGAAGTTGGGGGTTTTTTATAGGACAAGAAAAAGTTGATGGTAGAATTGGGACTAGACCTAAAGTTGGGGGTTTTTATGGGACAAAAAAAAAGATTTTGGTAGAATTGAACCGCAGCTAAAGTTTGAGATTTTTTTTGGGTATTAAGCCAGTTTTGAACATAAAGCTACTTTTGAACAGATAAGGTTAAAATATTCCCAAGTAGTTCAAGGTGTTCTTAGCATATATTCAAAGAGAGAGGAAAAGTGTTCAGTTGTTTACAAGTTTTCTCATAATGACTGTTTCAAAGGCGCAATAAACTTAAATTTAGCACAATTAAAGATAAGATGGAAAAAGCTTGTTTGAGATGCTTTGGTTGCATGGAATAAAGACCTTCTAATGCTCCATTCAGGCCAAGTTATTAGGAATAGAGATTCCTGTTAGAAAGGTGGAAGACCTAAAATGATGTGGCAGGGGATGGTAAGAATAGAGACTAAGTATTATAAGCTTCAAGAAATGGCTGATTTGGAAAACTTCATATTGGTATTCAATGTTAGAAGATGAATTGAAGAATTATTTCTGCATACAGAGATGGATGCACTAAGGTGGAACTAAAACTTCATAAGGCACTGATACAGAGGGTACAGAATTGACATAAAGTAATTTGGACTAGTCAATTACTGTGATAATGATAGAGACACGGTTTGAAGTGCGTGAAGAAGCACCAAGGGTATAAATATAGTAAATTGGCCCAGAATGAACATGCAAGATTGCTTATGAACGTTACCTTGCCAAAGAAGCAGGGTCCCATGAGTAGGGAACAGCGCGCTTGATTTCCTCCCGTAAAACCAACTTAAGCTTTGTCAATTCAACATTGAACAAGGGAATGAAGTACCCAACCATGGAAAGTGACTTTGTAGATGCTGCATCAACTTGCCAAGAGCCGGTGAAATTGAACATGGCATTGAAGCTTCCAAGTGGTGTTGATCCTGATATACCTGATTGGTCATTAAAATATTCGGCCATCTGAAATTTTGACAGTAATAGTCTTAGTGAAACTACCCATTGGAATTATCAGCCGAAAAAGAATCAAGACCATCCGCAAGAATTGATATGTACACAGGGAGTTCATTCATGATGCAAGAAAGAAGCAAAATGATCTATCTTATATGCATTTAAGAGTGGGAAGTCAACAATTCTGGTCTAGCCTTATCTGGCATGTGGGGGAGTCATGCAAGTTGTAAAGGAAAAAGATAAGAAAGGAAAAAGATTCTCCTGCCTCAAAGAGTTGGCTTCTGGAAAGCGTTTTATCATAAGTAGTTGGAGTAAATGACTGTATCAATCTTATTTACCAAAAAAAAAAATGACTGTATCAATCTTTGTACCAATTTTCAGAACAGATCGATATATCAAATCTTGATCCTTTATAATGATTCTATGGAATCACTCTGTCAACCGCCAAGTGAAAACACCAACAGAAAGTCAATTGAAGGATAAGTCACAGAACCAAATTCAAACCATTTTAAATGTAAAATAGCCAAATTAAGTGACCTGATTACAAAATGTGAAAGAATTTCCTAAATTTCTTAAGAGCATTAGCTATAGCATTTTATCTTTAAATCACATGGATAGCTTTGTTGAGGGTATTAGAGGGTACTGAGTTGTTTATTGGAAATGAGAGATGGGTAGAAAACATGTCTTTAATATCCTTTCTCCTGCTGTCCTAGCTTCATACCTTAAAACACATTATGGTTTCCCTTCTTAAGCAACTATTCCTGCCCCTTTCTTTTCCAGTACAAATCCCTTGTGACTCAATAATAGAACACAGTTGATGCAAGTGGAACTTTTTATGTGTTTATTACAGTATTTAATAGTCCAAACATTCAGGTATAATTGCCGGTCTAACAATTTGACCTTAATGATAGCTAGAGTGAGATGAACTTACTAGATGTAATTTTCATCATGATCCTTGTCATGTAAATTGCACGGGCTATCTAGTGCCAATGTATATATGTGTTATTGGTTTTAACGCAAGCACACTCTAACCCCAATTTTTCTCTCCTTCATCTCACTTCTACTGTCTCTCAATTAAACAGCTACTGTCGTAACCTATTATAACCAAATTATGCAAGCCCTGGCATGAACACTTCTGATAATACCATACATGTTATAGTTAAGGCACTGCACAAGAAGTATAAAATGAGCTTGTAATGGCTCCCAACATGTAGATATGTCAATTTAGATAATTTATGGTGTGTTAAAGATGGAGAATAGTAGCACAATTGCTATTACGATGGCTTATTGGAGCTCGCCTACTATGCGATTGTCACTGAGTGGCTTGCGAAAGGGGAAGTTGTAAGAGTGGATATAAGCTCGTTTCTTCTGCTATTTTCCTTGACGAATGAATTATAGGAGTAATATTCTCTCTCAACTCACTATCTCTTCTTCATTATCCTTCTCATCTCAAATTTAATTCTTCTCATCTCACTCAAGATTCTCTTAGTTAATTAGCCCTCTAAGAGCTCCTTGATGCAGTGATTAAATCAAGAATCGTATATAGCCATGTCACAAGAGTGATGACGGTTGCTTGTGGGATTGAAATTTCGTTGAAATTCTTTACTTTTCGAAACATTATTTATCGATGTCGTGGTAGCGAACTTTTCGGAGATGACAATACGAGGAAGAGATAATATCTAGACTTTCCATAATGAAAGCACAAGAGATATATACGGGCTAACAAAATCTTTCCATAATGATTATAATTAGTCAAAGATATGCCCAATCAAGATAAACATCTGTCAAAGCTTGATTGATATAGAGAATCAAGGATAATAAGGAGTAATCTCTTAAGAATATCTCTAGCATGATTGATACATAATATACTTTCGATTCCATAACATATGCTCTTAGAGCAACGTAACAGCCTTAGACTAGCCATGTGACATGTCAATGTGATCGACATGCAACAATACACATAAAGTATCTTAATATCGTTGCACAATGTCTTTAATTTAGTTTCATGCGCAAGAGAATACTATATTATTGAGTATTTACTCACATTGTCAAATTTGGGAAAAGAAAAATTATTTCATCCCTTTATCATATTATAATCGTCTACGACGTTCGTGGACTTCACGTAGCATCTTCTTCGGGTAGGGAATTAGTTTGATTGCGACATATATTTGAGACAAAAAAAAACATATGACATAGGATCCAAAACAAGAGCAAGAAAGATCCAAGAGATTTTAATGTTCTTCATCAATATACTCACTTTCTAATTTAAGAAGATTAACCCCCCATTAAAGTTATAGCTAGTTATTTCCCCTATATATACACTCCCAATTCCAAGCTCTGGACAACGTCCAAAGCATTGTGATAGATCCAAGTCGTTTTCTCCATTCCCTTGCGCCCTTCACGCGTTATACCATCTTCCTTCATGGCTTCTAGGGTGACCACGCTCTTGCTCTCTTTCTTAGCCATCTCATGCTTTCACAAAGTGGTGCACGGGGACCCTGTCGTGCCCTGCTATTTCATTTTCGGAGACTCGCTGGCTGATAATGGTAACAACAATAATCTTCAGACCTCGGCCAAAGCCAATTATGCGCCATACGGGATCGATTTTCCCAGCGTCGGGTCCTCGGGACGGTTCACCAATGGTCGAACCACAGTCGATTTCATCGGTCTCTCTCTCTCTCTCTCTTCATGTGCTTCGTACGGTTAATTCTTTATTCCCGATTTCTGCTGCTTTGATATATTTTATGAGCCAAGGATTCTTGTCAAGTCGAACTATTGTAATGAATTCATCTATACTAAAAACAAACGTGGGTCAAATTTAAGAATCTAGAGATCATCAGGAAGTCAGGGGTGCTATCATCCCATTCTAGCCCTCGGAAACAAAATAAAAAAATCAAAACAAAATAATAACAATAACTTTATTTTTTTGGGGGTAAGTGGATCTTTTAAATATTTTTTATAAAATCACAGCTGTCCGATCCGGCCTCTAATTTTATGTCAGAAGATTCGGATCCGAGATCATCAACTTCATTTCACGGTATTAATTTACTGTGGGTAGTCTATACTTTCACTCAAGATGACATGCACATTGAACAACTGAACAGGCTCAAAACACGATGCTTTCCATGATAACCCAACTCTACTTAACCTAGATAAGCAATAGGACTATTTTGCTAATGTTTCTTAGCAAATGGCAATAATTGGTAGCCATTATGATCCTTTATTACTATCTCAATTTATTAAATCTGCATAACGCGTATAGCAGTATCTTTAGATGCTGGTATTGGCTTAAAATATCGACTATTCTTGCTTCTCCAGCTCAATCCCTAGGTTTCACGGATCTCATTCTGCCGCATGCGACTGCGTCCGGGAATGATCTTCTGAGAGGTGTGAATTACGCATCGGCTTCATCGGGCATTCAGCCAGATACGGGATCGAACCTGGTACTATGAACCCATTTCTGTATTGATGTCATCCCGTGTGTATCATCTTGTGCATGCCAGTCCCGAAACTCGAAGATCTTTATAAGAAGAGATGTTTTCTTCCTCGGCAATTTGCAGGGTGCTCACATCAGCTTGGATGATCAGCTGAAAAATCACCAAGACGTGATCAAAGCCATCGTTGCTTTAGTCGGACAGGACAAGGCGACACAGCTGCTAAACAGCTGCTTGTACACCGTCGGGATGGGAAGCAACGACTACATCAACAACTACTTTATCAAAGGAAGCTCAGCGAGTCAGAACACTCCGGAGCAGTACGCCTCCCTCCTCGTCGACAAGTACTCCTCTCAATTAAAGGTAACAGAGAACCACACGGATGGCTTGATCCAGCATCGTAACTAGGTCACGCTTCGCAAGTCCTTTTTTGTTACTCGTATGTTTTTGAAAACTCTAAATTCTCATCCCTTACTTAGTGATGTCCAGTTTTTTTTTTTAATGTGATTATACTATGTATCAGAAATTATGATATATACATATCGAGCTATATTTGAAACCTAAAAAATGATGGATCCTCAATAAATCTCATCAGGCTTTATGATCAAAAATCAGTTCATATATGTATTAGATGCATGAAATACTTGTTCCACCAGATATAGATGCAACACACCTTTTATGCTGTTGCCTAAGCAGGATTTTTTTTTTCTTTTTCCGAATTGTTAGGCTCTACATGATTTGGGAGCGAGAAAGATTGCATTGTTTGGGCTAGGGCCAATTGGATGCACACCCTTTGCATTGGCTGGGGCCAAAACATGCGTACAAGGAATGAACGCCGCAGCCAAACTCTTCAACGACAAGCTCAATCCACTCGTGGATCAGCTTAACGGTGCCTTCACTGACGCCAAGTTCATAGTTGTGAACGTCATGGGAATGTCGGCAAGTTCGACTAATGGTGTGTCACACTTAGCCTGACGATCTGCTGCTCACTTTCAATTTTTCCTATGAGTTTAGACTAATGGAAGTGTCCTTCATTGATGACTTTTCTTTTTGTAGCGGTCACGGAAGTGGCAACCGCATGCTGCCCAACGGGTCAGACTGGTCTGTGCGTGACAAACTCCAAGCCGTGCCCCGACCGGAGTACTTATGCGTTTTTCGATGGATTCCATCCAACGGAAGTCATTAATCAAGGAGTTGCAGCAAGAGCATACAAAGCAAGTTCCGCGACAGATACTTATCCTACTGATATCTCTCACCTGGTGGGATCCTAGATCAAGAAGATTGTGATTTTCCTTTCCTTTGTTTCAGAATAAGTGTGCTCCGTTGCATATAGGTGACCGCTCATCACTCGGTTACTAGCATTTTGACACTCTGAATAGTGAATTTACGTTTATTCCATCACTCCGTTTGATCGTGCCACAGAAAAAAACATGAGCTGATTGATCTCCTCCCTGTTTCCATGAGGGGGAGAAATAAAGGAGAAGACTTAGATTGGATATTAAGTTTGAATTCTAAGCAAACCAGGAAGAAAAGCCGCCCGTGTGTTAAAAATTATGGAGAAGAAACTAGATGAGGAAGAGATTGATACAATTTACATTTTAGGACGCACGTAAAGCTAGTAAATTTAGTTTACCGCGTTTAATTTCATGATAAGCATATAGTTATAATTAAACCCATGACACCTACGGAGTTATGACCATCACATGGTTTCTCTAATGAAATGGCCCAATCCATTCAGAGTAAGCTCATCAAAGGAATATTAAAACGAATATACGAATTCGTGGCATTTGAAGGCAGGCCTTGCTTATAAATCTCAAAAGACTATCTCCTATCTAATGTGAAACTTGAGTGTCAAAGTTTTCGCGTTTTGAATATCGTCGACTTATAAACCTTTGTCTCCACATGAAGAAAAGTAATTGACAAAAGCATCTAACTTTATGTATGCTTTCAGATTATACTTGCTTCATGGTGAAATTATATACTCTATATTCTTTATTAAACAGACAGATTTACTTTACCTTGCTCTTATGTTAAGATTAATGAGAATTTCCTATTCAACAAATCATATGATTCATACTAATTATTGAAGTAGGGAGGTTACTTAGTTTCTTGGAATTATATCCTTTAGACTCCTTTAGAACTTTTTCGACCAGAACTCTATTAATTCAAGGCAGATATCTAAAAATCTCATTCAAATATAAAATATTTAAACTTCAAAAGTGAAGATTTAATATACAAATTTATTCTTGTCAATAGAATCGGTCATCCTTACAATGACTTATAAATGATGTTTTCCTAAGATCTCATTCGTATTCATAAATTATTCAATATTTGAAAAAATTGATAGAATATGTCAGAGTAATTATTAGTTGATAATCTCCCATTAGTTAATCACTCACGAGCTACAAATACCCTTAATTAATCAAGTCACACATTTGTATTTGGCATTAAGCATGTATCCTCCAATTAAAGATCAAATGAATTCTTTCAATTTGACCCAATTAATCTGAATAATTTTAGAAAATCAGTATATTAAGATGAGATGAGTCTCACGTGAGATCCATATGATCTAACAATGAATGTAAGTCGGGCTTATATGATTATTAGTGATTTAAATTGATGATCACATAACTGTGATGTTGATAGAGCTGTTTAAATTGGATCCATCACAAGATCCACGTTAATTAACGGGCCGATAACGAATAATCGAAGTCGACAATAAAGCCCAAGGTCTGATCTCATGAGCAAAAGTTGAGGCACATGCTAGCGACATGTTGTGACGTATTGTGCACTTGTCGTCTCAAATCTCATATCTCCTCTTTCCATAGTCCCTATATAAAAAGGCAAGTATGGCATCAGTTTCTTCTTATCACATCATTTTGTCTCATCTGCATGTCAACCAATTGGGGTTTCTATTTCCTTGGGTCCTTCATTGTTCGTCCGTTCATGGCGTCTAATAATATGATGCTCGTGTTCTTGACATTGACCATCTCAAGCTTTCTCAATGTGGCCCTTGGGGACCCTATGGTCCCTTGCTATTTCATATTTGGAGATTCATTAGCTGATAATGGTAACAACAACATGCTCAACACCACAGCGAATGCCAATTTCGTGTCATACGGGGTCGACCTTCCTGGCATCGGACCCTCTGGGCGCTTCATTAATGGTCGAACCATGGTCTATTTTACGGTCTCTCTTTCTATCTTCCAATGGCCGATTTGGTGCAATTTCTTTTCCTAATATGATGTTTCGCTCGAGTCATTTGCTTCACTTGGTCCAAGCTTTTCTGCAAAGTTGCATGTTCATATGGATTCAGTCTATGATACGCAACATGCAAGCGAGACTTGAAGTCTTTTGATTGATTAGTGTTGATAACATACTCGTCTTTGGTTGAAAAAAGATGCTTCTCAATACATTTTTTTTTTTGCAGCTCAATCCCTAGGCTTCACCGATTTTATTTTGCCCCACGCGATTGCGAGCAGGTCCAACTTATTGAGAGGTGTGGACTACGCATCGGCTTCATCTGGCATCCACGACGACAGGGGATCGAACCTGGTAATAAATTAAACAACGGTGCCGCCCAAATATATGTACAGTAAATGTCCATGTCGAAACTCTTGAAGCGCTTCTGTCATAAATAACGTGTGTTATATTCAAAGGGCGAGCATATCAGCCTCAATAAGCAGCTCGAGAATCACCGGAGCATGATCGATCCCATGAATTCTTCTCTCGGAGATCCGAGCGAGACGGCACGGCTGTTGGACCGCTGCTTGTATGGTAGCGAGGTGGGGAACGACGACTACATCAACGATTGCTTCACCTCCGGAGACGGAGGGGGCAAGTACACTCCGGAACAGTTCACCCCGCTTCCTAAAGTAAAATGAGTTAGACTAAGGTGACTTTACCAACGTCACCAACTCTGAATTACCTCTCTCTTAACAGCACCTTAAATTACCAACTTCTCTTAGAAATTAGCCAATCCCAATTAAAGTTAATTACCAACGTTTTCTCCACCAACTCTTATCAGAACATAATCTAGTAGATCAAAATCCATGGGGAATCAGGCCACATCAACATAGTCATATTCAACATTTCCATAACTTTGCCTACGCAACCCCAAAACGAAGAGTGAACCATACACATGACATTTATTACTCTTAGTTCACCTCCGACGTATCATGGGAACGGGGCGAATTTCTTCATCTCAGTTTGCTCGATGTCGATCGCGAAGCCCTTGCCGTGCTGCTTCCAGTAGTCGGCCTGGGGATTGATCCACTCCGGCTCCTCGATCTCTAGCCTCGAGGCCTTGAGGGCGTCGGTCGATATGTTGTACTTGTCGTCTCTCTTTTGGACCAAGTCTGGCCTCACCATCCCGAGGTTCACGCCCTGAGGCGACATCATCAGGGCCGGCGCGCCCAGCGGCAGCTTATCACCTGAGCTCCATCATGAAAAATGTTTGGTTCGTGTGGACATATAGAGACTAAATCTAACCACAAAACATCCAATCAGGCATTGTCCTGGATCAGACTAGTTCCAATGACAAAAGGCTCATTTGCCAAATTACCTCTGTCGAACTGCCATGTGCACCAAAACTTGCCGTAAGTCTTGGCCAGATTCTCAAGCTCTGGCTTTTCTACAACTTCAGGGACCCGAGGATTGACCCAAAGACCAGATTTAATCTGCAAAGTACACTACAAGGTATATTCAAGAAACGAACAGCTCAGAAAAAAGGGCAAAAACAAAACGACACACGACCTCGTAAGCATGGGAATGCCAGAGCTTCTGCTCGTCAGGAGGAAGAGCTTCAAATATCTTGTCCGACACTATGTACTCCACTCCTGCGCAACACGTATGAATTCCAATTTGCATATATAAGCATCATTTGAATTTAAATTTACCAATGCAAAGATTCTGGTAAGTGCCGACGCCAATTTTTTTTTATCTATTTCGGAAGTGGGTGATTTGACAAATAGAAGAAGCGAAGATTTTGTTTATATATATACACTCGAAGATTAGGTAAAAGTTTAGCCTCGAATCTCTCGAACGTGAAATCTCTCGATCTTGCAACTACCACTTCCTAACTTTCAGAGCTAAAGAACAAGGGAAATCTAGTCCATCCAGGTGAAAAACGAAGTTGAATTGTATGATTGACATGATGACCGCAATCAATCATCTCAATCCCGATATAATACTTGGGACTTTGGAAAGTTTCTGAGAATTTGTTCGGTTCATTAACTAAATTCAGTGAGCAGCCGAACGGGTTCATGCAAAGAGGAACAAATAATTGACGAAACCGTGTGACTGTACCGATGAGGCGGCCGGAGGCGGAGTCGGTGTCGTAGACGGCGCACTGGAGGAAGTCCTGGTTGAGGCGGGCGACGAAGTGGTGGGTCTCGATCTGGCGGCCAAGGTCGTGGGCGTAGAGGGCAAAGGTGCAGACATGCTGGTTCATCTGCTTCACCGGCTTCAGCGACTGCAGCATCGCGGCCCCCGTGTCGAGCATAACCTGCCCCGCCGTCATCCGCTTCCCCATCGTCTTCCCCCCCTCCGTCGCCGGCGGCATCGGCCCCGGCGGCTGGTCGCTCGACGCCATTTTATCTCTTTTCCTCTTGTCTCACTCTTTCTTTCGGTAAAAGCGATGACTGACGACCGATGAGGTCTCCACGGCTGAGGAGGTGGCGGAAGTTTATAGAGCGAGAAAGGAGCGGAGTGGCGAACGTGGGGGGTTTGAGGGGCGGCCACGCAGGCGTGCATGGTGGTCGTGCGGTGGTTACGTGGGGCGATAGCGAGGGACATTGGGGATGTGATCATGTTTTTCTTTATTTGGTTATGGGAGGAAATCATCCATGTTACGCAAGCATGCAAAGGCACGAAAAGTTGGTAAGTATTTTTTTTTTTCAGGTGTATCCGTGCAAAGGAATTTGGTGAAGAGGTCACTTATTGAGAAATTATTGTATTGTGAAGGAAATATATATACTAATATATAGTAGTCACATAATTCAATGACCTAAGTATCTATTAAATTAAGTAACGTAAACGATATTTTTATTTTTCCTTTATCAGTGAAGTAAAATTAGACATGACCACTTCAATTAAACGTCGTATGCATAAATATTTATGTACATCATTAATTTGAAGAATCGCATTGTACGATTCATTGGCACCCATATGAAATTCAAATTCTTTGAGTACTATGTCTAAGGGAAGGTCGAAGCAATAGATAACCTAAGTTCAGGTTTAAATGGGGAAGAAGGTTAAATTGACCAAAGAAAAGAGGGAAAATGTTATATATTAAAGACAGAAAAAAAGGATTAGTATCATCCACGTTCGACTAATAAATTTTACAATGCCTCTTGCATTCTCTTTTCAATCTTGAATTGAAAATGCTTATCAAGTTTTTGGTTTTAAACCTCGTATTGATGCCGAACGGAAGCATTTCCTTTAACTTCTCATCAACTACCTCCCTTACTCCCCTGGTAAAAGATTGGCCCAGCACCTCCCACCATTGGACTTGATCACCCAATTTGAGGAAAAAGGAATGTAAGGTAGGGCATTCAAACCCTCTATATATAATCCAACATAGACTTTCGGAAATGTATAGCTTGGTACTGGAAGTGCGCAGTAAAAATTTGGTACATTTTGTCTCAGAAGATCGCCAAGGCATGCGCCCAAGTCCAAACCTAATAACATATCCTATCTCCCCCTTTCATGTGATGACTTGAATGAATAGATTGGGGGTCCATGAATTTTCCATCGGTTTCGATAACGTTTGTTGGGAGCATGCAACAAAAGCTCAATACATTTCACCTAAGGAGATCTCTAGGGAGATCCCAAGTCCAAGCATGATAACATATCCGGTTGGAATCACCTTCAATCCAAAAATTAAGAGAATAAATTATAAGCTAACTATGATATATTAACTACTCTAGATAACTTTAATTCTCCGATATGAGATTTCTCTAACACAATTCATGCTTGCATCCTAACACCTAAAACCTGAACCTTTGTCCAATGGTTCAAACACTTCCTTGCATGAAACGCTATACTTCTGATTGTTTTAATCACCGGCTAAAAAGCATGTAAGTTACTTGCAAGCCCTTGTAAACCGTGTTGAGTAACCTATCCAAAACTGATAAGTCTCCTTGAGTTCTCACCTAAAAATTATAGGGTTTGTAACTTCCCTATAGAATTCACAAAGCAGATCGTGTAATTATGATTGTTTTTATCCATTCTCTCTGATTGTCCCTAGTCAACCGTAAAATTAACCACCCTATGATTAGTAACATGTTTTCAATTTTAGTGAATTATTATGAGTGGCGACTTTAGCTGATACTCAATTATACTTTTTAAAACTATCTTAGATGATGAAATCTTTTATCACTCGATCCAAAGATGAAAATTGAAAACGAACCCAGTCTCGTATGTAGCATGATTGGACAATGATTTTTTCTTATTCTTTTCAAAACCAAAATAAATTTTGCGTTATATCTTATGTAACTAAGGGTGCACTTGCAAACTCTGTGCAAAGCAGTTTTGGGCCCATAAAGTCTCATGGACGAAAGTTGTGATGTATGGTAAAAAAAAAAAATTATTGGACTACATTCGAGTCAAAGTTCGCCTTGGGAAAGCCCAAAAGCCAGACCAAAACCCATCTTGCTTGCTTTGGCTATGGGGCATTAGAAAAGAACAGTGCAATTGTCTATTTTCATATGTTCGAAGGTGAAAAGCTCAGCTCTATCAAAGTGTAACCTTCAGTTTCTTTTTCACAATAAAAACATACACAAACCAACACATGCAATTTAAAATACAACACCAGAGTCGCATTCACCAACCCAAATGTGCATGGATTGTCTTCTTTCTAAGTTGGTCCATCTAGTCGGAGACGACAGGCAATATTCGTGGCCTGTACTTGTACCTCCTGGCAGCAACCAGGTACACGAAGAAGTTGCCAATGCTCAGGATTGAGAGCAGCAAATAGAACAGATTCAAATGGTTCCTGTTAATGTTATTCCCTGCTAGCCAACCACCACTCCTTGTCACGCCCTTTGTTGCCCCGTTCACAATCTTGACCAATACGCTGCTGAAGAAGTACCCAAGCGCCATGGAGCACCACAGGAAGCAGGTCGAGAGAGACTTGAGCCCCTTTGGTGCCTCCGAGTAGAATAACTCGAGAAGCCCGACGTACGTGAACATGTCAGCAATGCCGAAGATGAAGTACTGGAAGGAGAGCCAGAACACACTGATGGGAAGCGGCTGAGCAACAGGTATCGCATCGAGCATGCCGTGGTCACGGGCCACCGTTTTCCGCTTCACCTCCATGATCGCAGCCACAGCCATCGAGAGCGACGATAGAACAAGCCCAACACCTATTCTCTGCAGGTGGGTTATGCCTGTTGGGTGGCCAGTGACTTTCCTGGCGAATGGGACGATCACCCGGTCGTAGACAGGGACTATGACAATGAGGAAGGTGACCGGGATGATGGGGAGCGAGGCGGGTGGGATCTTGAACGAGCCTATGATTCTTGTATCCATCGTTAGGCCCTGTTGGATGGAGAAGGTCTGGAGCTGAGCCAGGCAAAGGGTCATAATTATGGTGGAGCTGAAGATTGGAACCATGCCAAGCACGATTTTTGCGTTCTCCACTTGGGTCGCCCGGCACAGCTTCCATGGGTTCGGAGATTCAGACTGCCTGTGTTGCATCGCCGGTGTTTCCTTCACGGCCGCCTTGTCTAGGAACCTGAGATATCATTGATACAATTAATCAGGAGATCTTTAACTTGAATCAATGTTCTTTTTATCGTAGGGATAGTAATGGGTAATGACCTGAAAGTATCTCTGTGAGGTAGAAATTCTTTATCTCCAGCAGCTTCTGCATCTCTGTCAATCTCATACAGCTCCGCTGCGTCCTCAGGGAGTTGAAGTTTTCTGTTGTGAATTGCAGCAACAAATACCTGAGAACCATCGGAGAGAGCAACCACAATTTGAGCCCTGAACATAAATCTGTTTTGGGATGATGAATATCATAAGTCAGGACAAAGCCAATTAGGGAACTTTCATAGACCTGGACGATTTCGACGATCGAATTGGTTCCTTGAACGGGTTGTATCCGGTGCATCGGCAATCCTAACATGAATAACACCACGCCCAAGAACATGGCTACACTAGATAACCCAAAGCCCCAGTCCCATCCTTTATTGTCCTGTACCCACACGATGAGTGTCAAACTGGCTGCGCTTCCGACACACACTATTAGCAACAGGATGTTGAAGAAGCTCGACATGTCCCTCGCTTCCCTGGGGTCCTTCTCATCAAACTGGTCGGCTCCATGCGCCGGCAACGCAGCTTTGATTCCGGCTGAACCAGCGGCCAACAGGTACAACGCGACGAAGAAGAGGGCAGCATTTCCGCCGCCAACTTTTTCACAGCGAGAAGTAGGATTTAAGATATTGCACGTTGGTGGACGAAGCCCGGGATAGTGAGCTTGTACAGTTAATAATGCCAGTCCCTAAACAAGGAAAAAATAACACAATGATCGTCATAAATTACGTGCGGTTTTGTTTGCTTACCACATGTTCAAGAGAAATAGATGCCTGTGAAATTTATACCACAAATTCGACGCAGCCTGAAATGGCAGTGGCCTTGAATCTACCAAAGTAAATGTCTGCTAAGGCAGCCACGACAATGGAAAGAATGTAGGAAAAGCCTAGGTAGTTGGTGAGCTGGTTGGCGGCATCGGCAATGTCAAAGTGCAAGACACCGTTGAAGTATGTCACCAAGTTCACAGCCAGCGCAATGTTCGCCATATTCTCGAACCCAAATGTGGCTACAACAATAGATGCAAATCATTGGAAAATGAACCGTTCAAGAAACATCTCGATAAAGCAAATAAATAAACGTTTCAATGGTCATGCCTAGTGGATTTCACAGGATAACCACCCCATAACGCTGTCGTCCAAAATTCTTTTCCTCCCTCAGGCAGGTTTCAGTGTAAGTTTTACCTGACTTTGGACTGTAATTCGCTAAGCTAAAGACTATGAATTTGACTCGGTTGAATCATTAAGTTGGGCAAATATGATGCCCTACCGAGAATAAGCAAACCAGCTCTCATTCCACCATGTTTATGCTTCAGAGCCGTTTCTCCCTTCCAGTCTACCTTCCCTTCGACGAGCTCTGGCTTCTCCTGCAAACCGAAGATCTCACACTTAGCAGGAAAAACAAAACTGACAAGGAAGGTGATGAATTAGAATGGACAATAATCAGACCATTGTTTCGAGGTCCATTTGGTTCTTGAAGTTCAAAATGGTAAGTCAATAATCAGATTTTAAGTTAAGGCTTTTGCTAATTTGTATTTATAGAAGTACCCATGAGGTGCTATGAGCACTTCTTTGCCTGTAGTACTACCCAGTTTGTTGGCTGGTTATGGTTGCATCTTCTTCTTGATGTTTTCACTGCCGAACATGGAAGAGATGGTCATTGGACTTGGTCGTGATTAGTGTCTTCGGCAAAAACGACAGAGAGAAAAGGCATTCGCAAATGTTGTTTTAGTGACCCTTTCTACTCTTAACTGCATGAAAACCCTCCATTTTATTAATCATGTGACATTGCGTAAGCATGATCCTTCCTTTTGTCTTCTTCCTTAAAACACAGAAAATTTACCCAGTCATGCAGATTCTAGGGCTTAGAGTGAGCGTTTGGATCAACAAGCACTTGCTCGAAATTCATGACGACATAAGGAATGGGACCTCTTGCATCCAGTCTTGAATCCTTCAAGCATTTGTGAGGTCAAGCTCGGAGACGACATATGAATATTCGTTGACATGGAAACTTCATATGATAGGTCTCATCGATTATTCATGGTTGTGATTTAGATGTCACATGTCGATCATCCTAGTGTAACCAAGATGGAATTCGTTGATCAAGGGACAAAAGTTCCGATCTTCTAATTGTAATCGTTCCTAATAATTCATTTCACGGTTGTGACAGCCGCAATGGTAGCTCCTAATAGGGGATCCACCGAAACGTGGCTTTCCTGCTAGAAGTTGTCACTCAAACGCTAAGAGGACGTCCAAATAATCGCATAATTCCCATTTCTGTGCTTCTGCTGAAATGGTCTTCCCAGGGATCTGTCTTCGAAGATGGAAATGTTAGCTTGCGTTTGTTAGTAACACAAGAAACAATCTGACCCTCCAAATGTTTCGCTTTAACAAAGGATAAAGCTATTTCCCAATTGAATAGAAATTTCTCGTACCGTGACTGCGAAGCAATCGGCTAAAACAATCTAAAAGCGCAGGAAAAGTACTCCATGGTTACGCGTTGAGTGTAACATGGTAGCCTCAAGACAATCACAAACAACAAGCGCAGCAAGAGGCTTCGGCGATTCCAATGCAACCAATTATTCCTTTGTGATAAAGAGTAAAAAATATATTGTATTGTCTTGAAAGTCACAAAATACAAGAATACAATATATATGTGTGCAACCCTATCACGGTAAATGACAAATCTACCCTCATCATATTTCCTAACACTCCCCCTCAAGTTGGGATGTAGATATCAAACAATCCCAACTTGTTACACAAAAAATTCACTCTATTCCCTCGTAATGACTTGGTAAAGATATCTGCAAGTTGATCTTCCGTTCTTGTATGTTGAAGAGTGATTTCTCCCTTTTGAACCTTTTCTCTTATAAAGTGACAATCCACCTCAATATGCTTTGTTCGCTCATGGAAGACAGGGTTATTTGTAATATGAATAGCTGCTTGATTGTCACAACATAATAGTGATGGTTCTGATGTTGCTAGCCCAATTTCTGACAATAACATCCTTAACCAGAACAATTCACTTGTCACATTTGCCATCGCTCTATATTTTGCTTCAGCACTTGATCGAGAAACCACATCCTGTTTCTTGCTTTTCCATGCAACTAAGTTACCTCCAAGAAATACACAATAGCCTGATGTAGATCTCCTACTAGTGTGACATCCAGCCCAATCAGAATCAGAAAAATCTGTGATATTTAGATGACCATAGTTCTTGAAGATTAACCCTTTTCCAGGTGCCCCTTTAAGTATTTAATAATCCGAAGCACAGCATCCCAATGAGTAGTTCGAGGGGAATTCATGAATTGGCTCACAGTACTAACAGCAAATGATATATCAGGTCTCGTGACAATAAGATAATTCAATTTACCAACTATTCTCCGAAACTTTGCTAGGTTATGTAACAGTTCGCCAAGTTCTGCATCAAGTTTCACACCTGGTTCCATAGGAGTATCAACCGGTTTTGCTCCAATAAGGCCAACCTCATCAAGAATATCAAGAACATATTTTCGTTGGGTCAAATTGATACCTGTATGTGAGTAGGCAACTTCAATACCTAGGAAATAGCGCAAACGTCCCAAATCCTTAGTGTTGAACTGTGTATATAGAAACTGTTTAAGACATTGAATACCATCTGAATCACTACCGGTAATGATAATGTCATCCACATATACCACTAGAAGAATACAACCAGCTGAGGAGATGGAACTGAATACTGAATGATCTACTTGGCATCGCTTTAATCCAAACTTGATAACAGCATCACTAAACTTGCCAAACCACGCTCGAGGAGATTGCTTTAATCTATACAAAGCTTTATGTAAGCGACAGACGAGATTCTCCCCCTGAGCAACAAACCCGGGTGGTTGCTCCATATACACTTCTTCAGCCAAATCACCATGGAGAAATGCATTTTTGACATCTAATTGATGAAGGAGCCAGCCAAAACGTGCTGCCAAAGAAATAAAGACACGAACAGAAGGCATTTTCGCAACAGGAGAGAATGTCTCGTCATAATCAATACCATATGTTTGAGTATACCCTTTGGCAACCAACCGCGCCTTCAATCGATCGACAGTTCCATCAGGATGAACCTTAACAGTGAAGACCCAACGGCAGCCGACAGGTTGCTTAGCCGCAGGTAAGGGGGTGAGCTCCCAAGTGTGATTCTCAAGAAGGGCCTTCATTTCATCTTCCATGGCTTGTCGCCAGCCAGGATGGGCAAGAGCTTCAGCAACACTGCTCGGCACAAAAATAGAGGACAAGGACGAGATAAAAGTGGAGAAGGAAGGAGATAAATGATCATAAGAGACAAATTTTGAAAGAGGATGACGGGTACTAAAACAATCAGAAGAACCAGAGTAGAGTGTGTAACGATCCCTAGGACGTCCAACACAAGAACGCATACCTTTGCGAGTAGCAATAGGTGGATCAGGATCGGAAGATGGCACAACAATTGATGGTGGAACAGAGGAATCAAGTGATGGCCGTACATCTGTAGTCGGAGCTCTTCCTCGCCGATGGTAAGTACGCTCAGCAAATTGAAAACCTGTGGGCGATGCTTGAGGAATTGGGACAGGTGGAAGAGTCGGCAAGACACATTCAACGTCATGAGAAGACACTGTGGGGATCGATGGAGGAGTATAGTAGGGCTGATCTTCAAAAAAGGTCACATCGGCGGATACAATCACACGACGACTGCTAGGATTATAGCACTTATACCCCTTTTGAGTTCTAGAGTACCCAACAAAGACACATTTTTCAGCACGAGGAGCCAACTTATCAAGACCCGGAGGCGAATGCCATCAGTATAAACCCCTCTGTAGTCTAATAAACAGGCCAATCCAACAAGTTGAATCCAATAAACAATACCTCAATAATCAAGCCTGCAGCTCCTCTTAATCAAGCACACAATAGTAAACACAAATGGAGCCCAATCGATACATGACAGAATCAAGAGACCTTACAGAGGGTCCATGAAGCCAGACTTGCGATTGCAACCAATCAATAAGGACACTAGACAGCATCTTCACGAACTGCAGTAAGACATATCTTTTTTTTTTTTTAGGGTTGAAACCCTAGCTCGTTCGTTCTGTTTGAGAACGCTCCAGGGACTTCAGCAACGGCGGCGACAGGCGACCATCTGAACAAGCACGGCAGGGCTTGAACGGCGATGGAGCACCGAAACAAACGGTGAGGGAGGCAGCGGCGGCGGTTAAGACCGCGGAAGCGGTGGCTATGGCGGCGGCGAAGGAGCTCCTGCAACAGCGACGGACGGCTGTGACGGTGGAGAGCTCCTGCGACGGCGGCGTGGAGGCAGCGACGGCGAAGCAGCCGCACGGGTTCCTGCGACGGCGGCGTGGAGGAGGCGACGACGGCAGCGACGACGAAGCAGCCGCACGAGGTGGACGAGGTCCAAGCCGCCACTCCCCGCAGATCTACACCTTCAAAATCCCTGTTTGTCTCGCTGTGAACGAAACAGCAGGGAAGGGAACGGCGGTGAATAGAGAAGGAGAACGGCGGCGGCGAACGGCAGTGGATATCGCCGGCGAGCGGCGGCGAAGGGCGGCGATGGCCGGTGGTAGGGTCTATCCCGGCTCTGATACCATGATAAAGAGTAAAAAATATATTGTATTGTCTTGAAAGTCACAAAATACAAGAATACAATATATATGTGTGCAACCCTATCACGGTAAATGACAAATCTACCATCATCATATTTCCTAACACTTTGTAAACTCTTACGGAACTCGATTGTTTTTCTTCTTTTTCCCCATTTTGTTTCCCTTTCATCCTAATCGAACTCGTGAAATTGGGACCAAAACCAAAGAAACTGCCAATCATAGAAGTAGTCTATGGAAGTACAATGGCTATTCGGTAAACAATCACGACTTTGTTCTTCATAATGAAGGGAACCACTCTTACACGCTAGTGTTATTATCCAGCAGCCACCAAGTTGATTCGTGAATAACCAAAACATATGGTCAATAATACTGCACCGTCAATAGATGACCAGAAAAAGGGCATACAAAAGAAGAATGTACAGAACAATTCAAGGTTCTCAGCTGTGCAATGAATGAATTTTTCTATGCTAGAACACCACAAAAAAAAAATTAATTAAAAAAAATTCAACCTCCCGAATAATTCACGATGAGTCAGTAGTTCAGCAGCGAATACTTTATGCGTAAGATGATCTTTCCCTTGTCAACACCTAGTTTCGCCCCCGTAACCAACCAATGACCTGGAATATCTTGCGGGCCCTTGGACATTTCCGTCATGTCCACAATCTTCACCAGTTTTCCGGGCTTATTTGAACTGTCTTCCTTTTTGTCACTGGATGTCTTATCCTTAGATGCTGATGAGGAAGCACCATCATTCTTTAGAGAAGATGCATTCGCAGGGTTGTGATCCCATACGGACCGCCTGATTGTACAACCTGGGACCTTGGAAAAGAGGAGTTTAAGGTGCAGTACATTCTTGGACCCAAAGTCCCAAACACCGAGCTGAGCCCCCGTGACGATGTGGACTCCTGAGAGATCACCGATGCTGGTCTCGGTGTGCTCTATTGGTGCGGTGCTGACATGGGAAAAGTTCTTCCACTCGATCGGCTCGAACCAACGGGTGTCCTGCTCCTCGGGGCCTTGCCACTTGGGAGCTCCGATCGCCATGTGCGCATCCCAATGGGGTTGAAGAACCTTGGGAAGAGAAACCAGGTGTTGCAAATGAATAGCAAGCCGGTTTTGCTTGCTCCCTTCAATGGCAAGTCTTAACCCTGTTACGGGCTTACGACCAACTGTCACCTGAAAAAGAACAAAAAGAAAGGTCATCTAACTGACAGATTACCAAATCAGAGAAGACTAAGCCATTTTAGCAATTTGTTCAGGAATATGGAAATATCGCTGGGTTTTGATGAATGGACCAGACAGAGGTCTTGATTGCAAATAGAGACATTTCAGTATGGTACCAGGGCATTTGATATGCACTTTTTCTTTAAATTTTGGACAAATTCTTTGCTTGCTCATTTTCGTTTAGTTTAACTGGTAGATATGCTGTGAAATTAAACATCCACAAATTCGAGTTACATATTGATGAACATAGAAGCACATTTATTTTGCTCTTTTCAGGGCAAGTGCAATTATTGGACATCAAACAGATGCAGGATAAAAAGTTTGTCTTTTGAGCTAGCCAAATAATTAATTCTTTGCTTTTATGGCCCTTTTTTCCTTGTACAGTAAAGTATTTTTCTTTATTATCCACTTTCTCGATATTTCTAGCTCAACAAAATCAAAAAAAGTACCTGATCTGGACTAATGTATAGCTTGGGACCCATCAAGCTGAACTGGAGGGATGAACAGACGGGCTCTTTCCTTTGAAGATTCTTCTGTTCCGGAGCCCAGACACGTGCAATTTGAAAATCCAAAAAGTACTGTAGATCTTCAATTGGAGGTTTATCTGGTTGGAACAACAGACAAGTTGCACACATTTGATTAACAAAAGTAAAATCAGATACAGACATTCTCATCTCCACACACAAACAAGAAATTTATTAGTCCCGTAACATAACTAACAGCAAATTCATAGAAATTGAACTATTTCAAGGAAGTTTTGAAGTTCCTGCCACTTATCAGAAATGCAAAGGAACAGGGCTGAAATTGTCTCAGAAATGCAAAGGAACAGGGCTGAAATTAATTGGACAGAATTCATCCAGAAATTAAGGCTGATTTAAGTTCCCATATCCTCATCGAGTCAGAAATCACTCATTTATATAATAGGGCAACACGTTAGTGATCTAATTTTTTTTATCTGGGTTTATACACATGTACAGAAGACTCCACCAGTCCTCAGAAACAGGTGTTGTAGTAAAATCTACTTCGAATAACATGTTGCTCATCTAATAGTTTGTTAAACCTTGATAATCTTCAAAATAAAACCAACTATCGGTAAAACTAAATCTCTATGGATCCAGATAGCAGATACACTGAGCTAAATAAAACATCAAAAAGCATTGCCTTTACCAATCACTCAATTTAATGAACAGTTAAAGGAAAATGAACACTCACATTCCAAATATAAGTCTATAGCACGGGCCAAGTGCTTTATCCCAGGCACTCCTTCGAGAAGTGAAACAATAGGTGTAAATGTCATGTTAATCACATCTGGTGCTAATCTAACAGTGTCAGCCCATTTAGCCTGATTCTGCTCAAGATCATCACCACCTCGTCTCCTAAAGATTACTGTGACATCCTGCAGCAAATAATTGCAAGTAGTACATGATTAGAGCTTCCAAAATGAGGAGAATAACACAAGACGAAATTTGGATATGGTTTCTAGGAGTAAAAAATAAATGAAGGTCATAGTCACTTTCTCCACTATTGGACTGTTGCAAATTTATAAGGAAAATTTCCACTATGTAAAGGGAGAATTTTTTTACTAACCTTGCCTTTGTATTTTGGGAGGCCTGCATTTGGTTGATTCCTGGATTCTTGAAACCGATGATTCTCAATGTCTTTTACGTAACTTTCAATGTCTGATTTTGACAAAGAAGATGATTGATGCTGCCTGATATAAACTACATCTCTTCCACCGACAGTTGCAGAAGTAACGATATGGGTACCAAAGTTCTCGATAGAGCTGAAGATGAAAATGAAAACAAAGGGTGAGGAAGTTAGTGGCTAATTTGAATTACTCCCGTGTCTTCATGCAGATACATCAGTAGAAGTAGCAGATACAGATACAAGTGGACACCAGGGAAAGCCCGCCTTTTCCCACCCAAGATATAAACAGTGGACGTATCAATATTAGAATAATCAACACACAACTCAAACTCATGATGTTTTGAGTTTGAACTCACCATATAAAGCCTTATCACATGATGGATTGAGGCATACGCTAGTTTTGAACGGCCTCATACCAAAAAAAAATCCCAACTTTAGCTTCAGTCCAAACTCTACGCAAAACTTTTTTTGGTCATATATATAACCCCTAACTTTAGGTCCAGCCCCAATTCTTCCATAAACTTTTTTTTGTCCCATAACCTCCAGCTTTAGGTCCAATCTCAATTATAATATTTTTTTACTCATAAAAACCAACTAATAACTTGAGTCTCAAATTCATTGAGTCATATATCCCTGTTAACCCTCCTCTATCCAAAATTTCTTGTTGACAACCAAGAGATAGAAAATTCATGATCACAAGCCATGACAGCATCCTGAACACAAGCTCTTTGAGTGCAAGCTCTCTGACTCAAGAGAGCTAGAAGACTCCCGAGCACAAGAATTGAAGACTGCACGTAATATCGAAAATCACCAAGCGAGATGGAAGCAAGACTCTCTTAAGAGTAAGATCAATTAAAGAAAGGCAATTCTAATTGCTTTAGTCATCAAGAGGACGTTGTTTGGGATGATAACATAGAAATTCATATCCATGAACACGTTCTTGGATTTGAAATTTGAGAAGAAAACTGGAGTGTTGACATGAAAATGCCACGTAGGATTACTAGAAGCAATTTTGGACAGAGGATTAATTGAGGTAGATAAGAGACTCAAGTAAAGGTTGGTGGTTTTTTTATGAGTTTATGGTAAAAATATGACTGGACCTAAAGTTGGGTGCTCTTTATGGGACACAAAAAAGTTTAGGGTAAAGTGGGGTCTCAACTTGAAGTTGGGGGTTTTTTATAGGACAAGAAAAAGTTGATGGTAGAATTGGGACTAGACCTAAAGTTGGGGGTTTTTATGGGACAAAAAAAAAGATTTTGGTAGAATTGAACCGCAGCTAAAGTTTGAGATTTTTTTTGGGTATTAAGCCAGTTTTGAACATAAAGCTACTTTTGAACAGATAAGGTTAAAATATTCCCAAGTAGTTCAAGGTGTTCTTAGCATATATTCAAAGAGAGAGGAAAAGTGTTCAGTTGTTTACAAGTTTTCTCATAATGACTGTTTCAAAGGCGCAATAAACTTAAATTTAGCACAATTAAAGATAAGATGGAAAAAGCTTGTTTGAGATGCTTTGGTTGCATGGAATAAAGACCTTCTAATGCTCCATTCAGGCCAAGTTATTAGGAATAGAGATTCCTGTTAGAAAGGTGGAAGACCTAAAATGATGTGGCAGGGGATGGTAAGAATAGAGACTAAGTATTATAAGCTTCAAGAAATGGCTGATTTGGAAAACTTCATATTGGTATTCAATGTTAGAAGATGAATTGAAGAATTATTTCTGCATACAGAGATGGATGCACTAAGGTGGAACTAAAACTTCATAAGGCACTGATACAGAGGGTACAGAATTGACATAAAGTAATTTGGACTAGTCAATTACTGTGATAATGATAGAGACACGGTTTGAAGTGCGTGAAGAAGCACCAAGGGTATAAATATAGTAAATTGGCCCAGAATGAACATGCAAGATTGCTTATGAACGTTACCTTGCCAAAGAAGCAGGGTCCCATGAGTAGGGAACAGCGCGCTTGATTTCCTCCCGTAAAACCAACTTAAGCTTTGTCAATTCAACATTGAACAAGGGAATGAAGTACCCAACCATGGAAAGTGACTTTGTAGATGCTGCATCAACTTGCCAAGAGCCGGTGAAATTGAACATGGCATTGAAGCTTCCAAGTGGTGTTGATCCTGATATACCTGATTGGTCATTAAAATATTCGGCCATCTGAAATTTTGACAGTAATAGTCTTAGTGAAACTACCCATTGGAATTATCAGCCGAAAAAGAATCAAGACCATCCGCAAGAATTGATATGTACACAGGGAGTTCATTCATGATGCAAGAAAGAAGCAAAATGATCTATCTTATATGCATTTAAGAGTGGGAAGTCAACAATTCTGGTCTAGCCTTATCTGGCATGTGGGGGAGTCATGCAAGTTGTAAAGGAAAAAGATAAGAAAGGAAAAAGATTCTCCTGCCTCAAAGAGTTGGCTTCTGGAAAGCGTTTTATCATAAGTAGTTGGAGTAAATGACTGTATCAATCTTATTTACCAAAAAAAAAAATGACTGTATCAATCTTTGTACCAATTTTCAGAACAGATCGATATATCAAATCTTGATCCTTTATAATGATTCTATGGAATCACTCTGTCAACCGCCAAGTGAAAACACCAACAGAAAGTCAATTGAAGGATAAGTCACAGAACCAAATTCAAACCATTTTAAATGTAAAATAGCCAAATTAAGTGACCTGATTACAAAATGTGAAAGAATTTCCTAAATTTCTTAAGAGCATTAGCTATAGCATTTTATCTTTAAATCACATGGATAGCTTTGTTGAGGGTATTAGAGGGTACTGAGTTGTTTATTGGAAATGAGAGATGGGTAGAAAACATGTCTTTAATATCCTTTCTCCTGCTGTCCTAGCTTCATACCTTAAAACACATTATGGTTTCCCTTCTTAAGCAACTATTCCTGCCCCTTTCTTTTCCAGTACAAATCCCTTGTGACTCAATAATAGAACACAGTTGATGCAAGTGGAACTTTTTATGTGTTTATTACAGTATTTAATAGTCCAAACATTCAGGTATAATTGCCGGTCTAACAATTTGACCTTAATGATAGCTAGAGTGAGATGAACTTACTAGATGTAATTTTCATCATGATCCTTGTCATGTAAATTGCACGGGCTATCTAGTGCCAATGTATATATGTGTTATTGGTTTTAACGCAAGCACACTCTAACCCCAATTTTTCTCTCCTTCATCTCACTTCTACTGTCTCTCAATTAAACAGCTACTGTCGTAACCTATTATAACCAAATTATGCAAGCCCTGGCATGAACACTTCTGATAATACCATACATGTTATAGTTAAGGCACTGCACAAGAAGTATAAAATGAGCTTGTAATGGCTCCCAACATGTAGATATGTCAATTTAGATAATTTATGGTGTGTTAAAGATGGAGAATAGTAGCACAATTGCTATTACGATGGCTTATTGGAGCTCGCCTACTATGCGATTGTCACTGAGTGGCTTGCGAAAGGGGAAGTTGTAAGAGTGGATATAAGCTCGTTTCTTCTGCTATTTTCCTTGACGAATGAATTATAGGAGTAATATTCTCTCTCAACTCACTATCTCTTCTTCATTATCCTTCTCATCTCAAATTTAATTCTTCTCATCTCACTCAAGATTCTCTTAGTTAATTAGCCCTCTAAGAGCTCCTTGATGCAGTGATTAAATCAAGAATCGTATATAGCCATGTCACAAGAGTGATGACGGTTGCTTGTGGGATTGAAATTTCGTTGAAATTCTTTACTTTTCGAAACATTATTTATCGATGTCGTGGTAGCGAACTTTTCGGAGATGACAATACGAGGAAGAGATAATATCTAGACTTTCCATAATGAAAGCACAAGAGATATATACGGGCTAACAAAATCTTTCCATAATGATTATAATTAGTCAAAGATATGCCCAATCAAGATAAACATCTGTCAAAGCTTGATTGATATAGAGAATCAAGGATAATAAGGAGTAATCTCTTAAGAATATCTCTAGCATGATTGATACATAATATACTTTCGATTCCATAACATATGCTCTTAGAGCAACGTAACAGCCTTAGACTAGCCATGTGACATGTCAATGTGATCGACATGCAACAATACACATAAAGTATCTTAATATCGTTGCACAATGTCTTTAATTTAGTTTCATGCGCAAGAGAATACTATATTATTGAGTATTTACTCACATTGTCAAATTTGGGAAAAGAAAAATTATTTCATCCCTTTATCATATTATAATCGTCTACGACGTTCGTGGACTTCACGTAGCATCTTCTTCGGGTAGGGAATTAGTTTGATTGCGACATATATTTGAGACAAAAAAAAACATATGACATAGGATCCAAAACAAGAGCAAGAAAGATCCAAGAGATTTTAATGTTCTTCATCAATATACTCACTTTCTAATTTAAGAAGATTAACCCCCCATTAAAGTTATAGCTAGTTATTTCCCCTATATATACACTCCCAATTCCAAGCTCTGGACAACGTCCAAAGCATTGTGATAGATCCAAGTCGTTTTCTCCATTCCCTTGCGCCCTTCACGCGTTATACCATCTTCCTTCATGGCTTCTAGGGTGACCACGCTCTTGCTCTCTTTCTTAGCCATCTCATGCTTTCACAAAGTGGTGCACGGGGACCCTGTCGTGCCCTGCTATTTCATTTTCGGAGACTCGCTGGCTGATAATGGTAACAACAATAATCTTCAGACCTCGGCCAAAGCCAATTATGCGCCATACGGGATCGATTTTCCCAGCGTCGGGTCCTCGGGACGGTTCACCAATGGTCGAACCACAGTCGATTTCATCGGTCTCTCTCTCTCTCTCTCTTCATGTGCTTCGTACGGTTAATTCTTTATTCCCGATTTCTGCTGCTTTGATATATTTTATGAGCCAAGGATTCTTGTCAAGTCGAACTATTGTAATGAATTCATCTATACTAAAAACAAACGTGGGTCAAATTTAAGAATCTAGAGATCATCAGGAAGTCAGGGGTGCTATCATCCCATTCTAGCCCTCGGAAACAAAATAAAAAAATCAAAACAAAATAATAACAATAACTTTATTTTTTGGGGGGTAAGTGGATCTTTTAAATATTTTTTATAAAATCACAGCTGTCCGATCCGGCCTCTAATTTTATGTCAGAAGATTCGGATCCGAGATCATCAACTTCATTTCACGGTATTAATTTACTGTGGGTAGTCTATACTTTCACTCAAGATGACATGCACATTGAACAACTGAACAGGCTCAAAACACGATGCTTTCCATGATAACCCAACTCTACTTAACCTAGATAAGCAATAGGACTATTTTGCTAATGTTTCTTAGCAAATGGCAATAATTGGTAGCCATTATGATCCTTTATTACTATCTCAATTTATTAAATCTGCATAACGCGTATAGCAGTATCTTTAGATGCTGGTATTGGCTTAAAATATCGACTATTCTTGCTTCTCCAGCTCAATCCCTAGGTTTCACGGATCTCATTCTGCCGCATGCGACTGCGTCCGGGAATGATCTTCTGAGAGGTGTGAATTACGCATCGGCTTCATCGGGCATTCAGCCAGATACGGGATCGAACCTGGTACTATGAACCCATTTCTGTATTGATGTCATCCCGTGTGTATCATCTTGTGCATGCCAGTCCCGAAACTCGAAGATCTTTATAAGAAGAGATGTTTTCTTCCTCGGCAATTTGCAGGGTGCTCACATCAGCTTGGATGATCAGCTGAAAAATCACCAAGACGTGATCAAAGCCATCGTTGCTTTAGTCGGACAGGACAAGGCGACACAGCTGCTAAACAGCTGCTTGTACACCGTCGGGATGGGAAGCAACGACTACATCAACAACTACTTTATCAAAGGAAGCTCAGCGAGTCAGAACACCCCGGAGCAGTACGCCTCCCTCCTCGTCGACAAGTACTCCTCTCAATTAAAGGTAACAGAGAACCACACGGATGGCTTGATCCAGCGTCGTAACTAGGTCACGCTTCGCAAGTCCTTTTTCGTTACTCGTGTGTTTTTTGAAAACTCTAAATTCTCATCCCTTATACTTAGTGATGTCCAGTTTTTTTTTAATGTGATTATACTATGAATCAGAAATTATGATATATACATATCGAGCTATATT